>JAUTCZ010051477.1:0-10995 GCA_032273805.1 Melanodrymia brightae | reverse complement strand
CGCACGGTTATATTGATACATGGTCTCAGAGGAAACACGCTGTCGCCGATTCATGGGCTACTCTTACCGAAAAACAGCAAGGAATCTTTTATGTGCACTATCCCATAGACAGAATAGCACACAATAGCCCATAAAAATATTCGTGCTGTGGAGGATCGATCTCTCGACTCATCCCGCCACAGGCGGACACTCGACCTCTGAGCTACGTCCCGCTCCCCTGGACAATAAACGCAAATCTAAAATATTAAAATAGTTCGGCATGACCTCGCCCAGCGACGTCATCACGTAAAATCATACTCTCCAGAAACTGTTTGTTTTTCTCCTGTTTAATTTGGTTTTCTCATTATTTCAATAATTCTGTACTAGTTCCTGTGAAAAATCTGATACATTACAACTCTCTTTTGCCCATGCTGTACGATTGAAAACACTCCGGTTCCTAATAGGAACTTGTTTAGTGTATAGATATACAGTATAATGTACCCATTGAGCCTTGCGGAACACTCGCTCTGGGTTGGAATTAACAATTCCATATGCCATGAATGGGAATCAAACCAGGTACCTACCAGCCTGAAGCATTAACCACTACACCAAGGATGCCGGTACATGTATTACAATATATAAACAAATTATATATTTATAGAACATTCGATACATGACCGCGATCATGATCATCTGGTAAGTATATCTGAAATATGCTACTTTTGTTGTATGTTGGAAAGTGCATATAAAAGACCATGCTACTTTTGTTGATTAGCATGATCTTTTATATGCACTTTCCAATAATCCGGATATTACAGGCGTTGGAAAGGAAAAACAAACTAACATGTCTACTAATATAAGGAAGGTGTAGTATCTAGACGATCAAGCGCAGAGAAATTCGACAGAGGATCTCTAATAAAGAGGAGGAAGAGACGTACAACAGAAGTATGGCGGTAAATTTGATTTACGGAAAGCACTTTTGAAGGTTCTTGTCTATTTGAGAACTATTCTTGTCCAAATACTGTATCCGCCTAAGTAGAATCAATCAATCTAATGTTATCTACAAAACAAATCTAAAATTTGGTTATTTATACCTTGCTTATTTATCGTGGAGTAGTTGTTTTTGTAGATAATTTTAGTGAAATATATCCTGGTGTCACCAGTTTTCGCGGAGTCTTGATACTGATAAGCAAATTAAAATGAAATATCATGGTACGTGTTTAATATTTTACCTACCTGTTGAATGATTGCCTACTCGACAGTAACTGCGGAGGATCTATGATCTATCTGTCGACCTATCGAACCTCGGGCAGATACTTTTGTGCTCTTGGGTCGGGAGCGGGACGTAGCTCAGAGGTAAAATGTCCGCCTGGGCTATTTTCCGTTCCAGCCAGTGATCCACGACTGGTTTATCAAATTCTGTGGTGTGTGCTATCCTGTCTATCGGAAAGTGCACATAAAAGACCCCTTGTGTTGTCATTCGTGGAAGACTAGCCTATGTGGCGGCAGCGGGTTTCCTCTGTGACCATGTGTCAATATAACAATGCGTCTGACATCCAATAACCGCTGATTTATAATCGATGTGTTCCAGTGGCGTAGTTAAACAAACAAACTTTATCTTTATCTTTATATTTCGCTCCCTAATCTGCCTTGCGTTCAATAGCGCGAGCGTTTGGCTACCGACACAAACAATTTGACTGGTACCGATCCTGTACTATCATATCCCGTTCATTTATATTAGATGCAAACATCGGTGTCAAAACGTTTTGTGTCGGTAGCAGAACGCTCGCCCTATTGAACGCAAGGCAGGTACACAGATGGGAAACAAACACCAAGAGCTTTGCCAACAGGAAGATATTCCTCCCAACTTCAGAGCTGAAACTGAATCACTCCTGCAAGCAGCAAGACTTCTTAATAGCAACGAAAATGAACAATCAAACAAGACTGTCTTTCTAACAGACTGTAGATCTCTTCTGGAGGGACCACTAAGCTCCAGAAATAAACAACAGCTGCATCACATCAAGGAAACACCCCAAAAGTATTGCGATAACATCAACCATATAGCCCTACAATGGCTACTAGTTCATTTTTGAATCTTTGGAAATAAAAAAAGCTGAAAACCTAACAAAGAACCGTAGTAAGCTTGACCAATTCAGTCATCAACTATCAAATAGGGAAGTAAAAACTTTAATCCACAAGCACTTCAACATCAGCAGCGAGGAAGATGCTATACTCTTGAAATCTAAACGGCAAAACATTGACATGGCCAAATGCATATCTCCGCACAAGGCAGAGTTTAAGGGAGATTGTGATACCAGGTGTTCAATAGACAATACTATAGTATTCTGATTACGAACGGGCCACTGTTAGACTATGAGCCACCTAAACCGACTGAAGATTTCACACACCAGAGAATGTCCGTCGCTGTGATACAGCAGTGTTCTAGCTAGCAGTAAATAGGTGGGCGCTGCGCCCTTCCGTCCTATTGATCTGCCCATCCCCATCCCGGTAGCCCACTGGGTTAACACACGCCGACATTCTGGTAGCCCAGCACCACATTTAGGTGCTCCAAAAGTAAAAAATAATTATCAAACATCTACACTTCTATAAAGTTAGTAAAAATATACAAGAGGCGGAAAAAATGTCAGAAATGCTTCTTATACGAAGCGAATTTGAAATATTTATTTGGTAGTCCACTGAGCTACCTTCACATGCTAAAGCAGTAGTATACAATGATTGTTTGTATTTATGTACGTCAATGGGTTTGAAATTTGCCCAAAAATCGAGAACATAATAGTCCAGTAGAGTCTTGTATAATATATAATAGTTCAAAATGTGATACTAACATGCCATTTGGCACACAGCAAGGTTAATATGTCTAGAATAAAAAAAAGTTATATAGGACCACGTTCACAGAACACCCCACTGGACATATGAAGTCATAATCCAAGATGGCCGCTCATATAACACTTCAGTTGCGAATTACTATAAGTTAATTTTCGACAATTTTTCGTAACAAATTCATACCCACATGGTGATAAATGGGAGTTATATGGGATGAATATCCATCAGAATTAACTGTCACTTTTAAACAATTCAATATTCTAACTCGGCGTATAAGTCTCAATTGAACACCAATGGAATAACTTAGTTTCAACAGGTTAATATCCTTAATACCCTTCTGATTATTAGGGACGTCACAGCGTTTGACACAATAACATATATATTCGGGAAACTTCGGGTTCCCCGTCGATTTCACTGTGTCTATGGATACGGCATTAATTATTATAATTAGTAAATGACGTTGCCTAGCATATTATATCTGTTAATTTACATCTTTTGTCGTGACATATATTTTACAATTAGAAGAGATGCTTTATATATTAAAACAGAAAGAATTTGCTGGTCTGAAGAATAGAACTCTGGTCAAAAAGATAAACGTGTGTTTGTTTGACGACACCACTGGAACACATTGATTATAAATCGGCGGTTATTGGATGTTTCGCTACCTTTTTCAAGAATAAGTTTATTGCAATCATATTATACTCATTCAACAAACAAACTGGAATGGCTTGCCATCAAATATTAGAAATATTCAAAATTTATTTTCATTCAAAAAAGCAATATCACGAGATGTTCACTGTATTCCATCTTATTACTCGGTCAGTCAGTCAGTCAGTAAGTCAATCACGTCAGTCTTTTTTTTCTTTCTTTTTTTGTTAGCCTTATTATTGATGTAATTAAGACATTAAACTTAACGGCACTGACCCTAGTTTATATTTAGACTGATGCCAACGTACGCTACGTGCGTAACAGAATTCTATTCAATAATTGTAACAAGTTTTGTGCTCGTAAAGCTTTTTGCACATTTAAATGTCAATATTTGTCTATCAAAATGTGTTTGTGGTCATCCAAATGCTTGTATTAGCTTAAAACGAACCTTTGTGCACAATATTTTGTTACGCACATGATTGTAGGCAAAGATCTAAGGATCATAAGTTACTGCAAACTCATTGAATACAAACACACGCACGCACGCACGCACGTTGTAGAGTGGACTTGACTGCAGGAAGTGTTGAGGTGTTGAGGTGCTTGGTCATCTTTTCCACAATCACAGAGAGCCGAGGGCTGAAACATGTTTTTAAAATGTTGATGCGCATGTACTGTGGTATTCTGGGGTCTGTGCATTTAACATACCCAAACAAAAGCGCAACTCGGCACAAGGTAGAGTCAAATGGATATTACGATACAGTCATGATGGCATGTACTTACGAATCACCGCTACAGCAGTGGTGATATTTGGTGTTCGAGAACAATGAGCGTATACTACTACCCTATCGTAAGAAGTGGTTGTTTTTATCTGCTGTTTTCATCAAAACGCCAAAACGTGTGACATCTTGTAAAGTGTAAACTGGATTTACCTGATCCAGGCCCGTAGCCAATGGGGATCGGAGGGGTCGTCGACACGCCCCCCCCCCCCTCTTACTAGTGATGTTTTTGTGGGTTTTTTTTCAATATTAAATATTTCAATATTCAAGCAACTCGAGCCCTCGTGTAGCCTAAACAACCACCACCCCTCTCAAAATCCTGGCTACGGGCCTGTCAGATCAAATAATTATTAAGTCACCTTTGACATCAGTACTCTTTGGACCTTACATTATATTAATCATAAACATAATCGTTACCTATATCTTTATTATTTCCCACTAGGTACATGTATACATCTTGATTAATATCGGGAGTGTGTTCGCTTGGTTGAGTCACGATATGTACTCGAATACCCAGTGAAAAAATAACACGCAACACCTATCTACCTTATTTGAACTGACAGGTGATAATAACAGGTAATCGGAGATAGACTCGCTCCAAAGCGAGACCCGGGTTAAAAAGCCGCGGAAAAAAGGTTTACGTAAAAAAAAAAACCTCTTCAACCACTAGCAAGCTTGAGGGCGTACAATTTCTTTTGAAGACTCTTTCACACAGAACAGATTGTTGACTCATGACCATCTGACCATGACCAAGTGGTGTTCAGGTGGTTTTGCATTTCTCACCTGCCAAAATAACACTTCAAACACTGTCGCCATGTAACAAGCAGCGGATTATATTTCTTTATTCTGTCCCAGACATCAAGCGTGACCATACTAGAGAGCGCGACCGGACTGGGACGCTAATGTTAACTCGTATTTGATTGGTTAATACGTTTTTGAGCGTTTGGGATGATTGACAGACGTAAAGGGCGTAGCTAACTAAACGTGTACACTGGTACACATTTTCACCGGTCTCCGTGGCGCAGAACTCTCTGGCGAAGTCAGAGGTTGTGCCCATGACAGGCGTGCTTGAACAGTTTTCTGATGGAAGCACACCAAAAATGACCCAACCCAACCCGCAGTGGTTAACGCATCGGGTTTAAGACTGGGTAGCTACTGTGTTCGAATCCCATTCGTGGTGTATGGTTTTTAAAAAAATCTCAGTACAAGTGTAATAGGAATAGAAGTCCGTACGAATATATAGGTCCGACACAAAGTAAAATGTTATAGGACCTACATACCTAGGAATCCTATTTCAAACTAGATTTTTATAAAACACATAGTTTTTATTGCGCATTTTCTTAAATTAACTCTAGTACTTGTAGGTAATATGTTGTTTTATGGATCAGACTATTTGTTTCATTCCGTAAACAAATATTTGATTATTTAATACTTTTTGTTATGAAATAACCGGATTTGCATTCCGGTAGAACTTGCATTCCTTTTACACCGGCTTCAACCCAGAGCAAGTGCGTCGCAAAACTCAATGGGTAAGGGGTACATCCATTTACACCAAATAGTGTCCACAATAATATTGGTTTAATAGTACATAATTATAAAAGACCGCTTGCTACTCGTGAAGAGTAGCAGCTTTCCTCTATCATACTAACACTATCTTCTGTCCTGGAGTTTGAGCAATTTACAACTGAACATTTCCATAGAATATAATATATAATAAGAAAATATAAAGGTGAAAGTAAGCAAATCAATAAAACATAATAATGTAAAATCCTTTTTTTGACGAAGAAGATGGCAGACTACTGATTTCTGTGGCACGACTATTTCACGTTACGATACAGAAGTCAAATTGAGAAAGTTTAACAAACGATAAAAACAAGAATAAAAGGAAACCATAACTCAAAGGGAATATAATTATATAATTAATTTGATCATTTCTAGACGATGTTTTTTTCCTCGACAGTGGGCTAGACGATTTACCGTTGCTAATGCACGTCATACAATATTGTTAGTTATAACTTATTTATGTGCTTATAATTCAAGCACGTATGTCATGCCTACGCAGTCCAGCTGCCTCGACAACTGTCCAAGACAGAAGTTAGTGTTAGTATGATAGAGGAAACGTGCTACTCCAATTTGATAAGTAGCAAGGAATCTTTTTATAATTTTATGCCCTTTTCCACAGATAAGACCTATACCACAGCCTTTGTGAAACTAGTTGCGGACTCTGGTCGGTGTAAGTGGAAGTATATTGAGCCTTGTGGAGCACTCACTCTGGGTTGGAGTTAGTACTGGGATTAAAAGTCCCATATGCCACGAATAGGATCCGAACCCAGTACCTACCAGTCTTAATCCCGATGTGTTAACCACTGCGCTACGGAGGCCGGTATACTATATAGCATATTGAAAATTCAGTCAAATCATCTCAGAAAATCTGGATATACACCAATCCCCTTCCTACACTCAGCTTCATAATTTATTTCTGGGCATCCGACCCCCATACCCGACTTGTCACCACGAATACGCCTTTGCCACCATGATCCCGTGCACGGCAAATGACCAGTTCTAACGCCTGGCACCGCTGACAGATGTCGGGAGATTGCTGTATACGATCACTCTAGAAAGAACAGCCTGGAGACTCTATTATTTGGTATAGCTGGGAGAATAATCTGCGTGTGACTAATCTCTATCTGGTTACAGTTCATAACACCGAAAATGATTAGTTCCTTATCACTTATTTATATCTAATTGAGGTTCAAGCACGTCTATAACTGGACATGGAGTCTAGGGGCGGTATTTTTTAAGCGACTTAAGTCTGAGAATAAACTTATGTCTCTACGACTTTGACTTAAGTTCTGTGAAAAAGCAAACCTAGACATATAAGTTTTGGCCATTTTTTACTTAGTTTCCTTTTTTACTGTGGATTTTTTTTAAACTAGGAACTTACGTTGTCGTATTACCTTAGTTGATAAATACAGAAGTTAGTATCAATTTCTTAAAAGTTCATGGCATTCCTCACCTATATCAATAGCAAAACTAGCAAAAATTAATATACTTTTTTTTTTACAAAGATTGACTTATTATGTTTTCTCGTAGGGGTGGTTCGTACGAATCTCCACACCCCCACCTCACTCCCCCAACCCCACCTCTAAATACGTGCGTGGAAAGCGTGACAGTGAGAATGTAAGTCTCGCTTCACTATTCAATGGAGTGCTGGGTAACCGGATGATGAACCAGAAACGAGCTGCCATGTGGGTGTTAAATGGCGTCGGCCGTTATTCCCACAATTAATAAATATTAAAACCAAATAAGTAGGTATTCAATGAGTACGCGTCGTGCGTCACTGGTTCCAGCAAAAAGAGAGTACTGGACTGGAATAATGTTGATGCTTTGAACCGATTTGTAACGCCATCATCCAGTCGGAAGAGAGTTTTGAGGGACGTCCGCTCTGACAACAAGGTCGGACCGTAGTTCCAGTACAATGATTTCCGAAAGTTGTATAATTATATTAATGATTAGGAGTAGCTACTTGTATGTATGGATTATTAGACGTAAAGTCTTAGTAGTTTCCTAGTACATTGGCTTGATTAATGATTATATAACTAGCTATAAAATGATTAGAAGGAGTAGCTGTTTGTATGGATTATAAGACGTAAAGTCTTAGTGGTTTCCTAGTACATTGGATTGATTAATGATTAGAACTAGCTGTTTGTATGGAGTATAAATTGTAACGTCCTAGTGGTTTCCTAGTACATTGGCCTGATTAGTGATTAGAAGGACGTTACAAAGGCCGTGCTTTCCTAGTACAGTGGTCTGATTAATGGTTAGATCTAGTTTTTGTGTATGATTTGTCAGTCATGTAAAGGCCGTTGTTGCTTAGGGTTGTATCACCATGGGCACAGCCCTGACATCGGGTCTTGACCTCTAATGGCGGACCGTGCCCATGATGAGGGTGCTTGAACCTTCGGTGGATGTAAGCACCCACAACTTTTGGCTATTGGCTATTAGGGTTGTATATATTGGCTTTTTGTTAATGAGTAGATGTATTAGCTGCTTGTATGGAGTATAAGATGTAAACGCCGTGGTTTACGGAAGTCGTATACTAGTGTTGGTCTGATTAATAATTAGATCTAGCTTTTTGTAGAATTAAATTGTGTCACATGTAAAGGCCGTGGCTGCTTAGGGTTGTATGTATTGACCTTTGGTTAATGGGTAGATGTATTAGTTGTTTGTATTGAGTGCAACATGTAAAGGCTATGGATGTCGGAAGTTGTATACTAGTACATTGGTCTGATTAATGGTTAGATCTAGCTTTGTATATGATTTGTCGCATGTAAAGATCATGGCTGTATTGCTGAGTGTTGTAAATATTGATTGGCCTTTGGTTAATGTGTAGACGTACTAACAGTTAATATTGAGTAAATGTATGGCCTTGATTGTCGACCGTCGTATATAAGTATACTAGTACATAGTACATTGGTCTGATTAATGGTAAGATCTACCTTTTTTGTATAAGTTGTCACATGTAAAGCCCGTGGGTGTATTGCTGAGTGTTGTGTATATTGGCAACTTGTTAATGAGTAGAAGTAAAGTCGTGGTATATATTGGTCTGATTAAAGTGTAGAACTACTAGCTGTTCGTATGGAGTGACAGAAATAAAGATTGTTGGTTGTTGAGAGTTGTCAGAGAGGATTTGATGACCATCGTCATTACAGAAATACTGGGTTGTCATTGACACACATGCATTCGGTTGGGTGGGTTGGGTCATTTTTGGTGTGCTTCCATCAGAAAACTGTTCAAGCACACCTGTCATGGGCACAACCTCTGACTTCGCCAGAGAGTTCTGTTCACGACAGGGACACAAGCATTCTGCTGTTGCCTACTTATGCCGTTCAAATATGTTTGCAACAATATATTCTACTTCGTCCATCTAATCTTAATATGACGTTAAGAAAATAATAATCCATTTTGTCATGGCCCAAAGCTCCAATAGAGAAATATAATGTGGCAATCTTTTGAGCCGAATGAATTGATTCATGAGCATGCATACTGTTTACTTGCTTGGCCTAGTTCCAGTAAGAGGATTTACAGGGCGGAGCCCCCATCTGCCAATTTACAGAACCCTATTGATTATTTGATTCTGAAAGTGGGCGGAGACCATTCACAATAGGCCACCAATGAGCAAACAACAAACGAAACGTCACTAGATTGGCCAGAACGGCGCGGGATGTCCGTCAAGCAGCTGTCGAAGGAGACATCCACGGTTGACTGCATATAGAATGTCAACAATGCATTCGGATTGGAAACCATTTGCGTGGAATAATGGCCGTCTATTAGAAGAACAGCTACTGGTATTATCACAACATTAATGAGTCATTTGAAACTTGAGGATTATAACATTCACGGCCCAGAGGCCTGCTAAGTAAACTGACGTCCAGGACTTGGGGGGAGATCATGGGAACAGAACGCCAGCCAAGCAGAAAGAGATACTTGGCGGGGTGGCAATGGATCGAGGAACATGTAGTCATTATTTGATAATTCCAGCACCTATCTGTTCACTTTCACCAGATCTAAAACCTGCGCCTTAACAATGGCGATCCAATCTATCCATTCTTCAAAAGTAACAGCCGATCCCATTTATCCGCGAAGCCGACAATAGCGGGGACTTGCCACCGGTGAATAAATTGAAAACAGGATTTTAATAAGAAGCTTATTTCGGTCTTGATGATTATATATCACGTTAACTTCGCTGAAAGCTAGCATGAAATTGCGCACATGTCGACAAACGTATTTTAGTAAATCCCGATAATTGAAATGACGTCCAAGAGATGTTCCATAGATTTGTTAATAGCGATCACCCCATGGTCTTTTCTATAGTCACAGATGACATACTCATAAAGGTTAGTTGAATATACTAGTAGTCATGACAATGGCTATTTAAATATTGTAGATACCAATCAGAGGTCAACGACGTATCAGAATTGGACCATGTGGACCTGCCTTGCGTTCAATAGGGCGAGCACTCGCTAGACCGGTGTTCATTAAATGAATGGGATAATTATGATAGTACACGATCGGTAGGGCCTACCAGTCAAATTGTTCGCGAGCGTTTGTTCTATTGAATGCAAGCAAGGCTGATTCGTTATCAAATTCAGTGGTATACATAATTGTATATTACGTAAAATTGCTTGTTTTACGTCGTACAAATACCTCGCCAAAACCACGAAGAAAACACTTCTGTCTCTTGTCTGTAGTCACAACAGAACGGAACCGTTTGGCGAAAAATCGGTGAGGGATTGTAGTAAATTGTAAATTAGAAACGAAATTTGCGAACCCGCCTGTATTTTCTGTTTTCACTCATTTGTGCGGCGGGGGAGGTGGGGAGGGGGGGGGGGTGGGGGTGGACTCAGCTTAATAGCGTCCGCTTGTGGCTCGGTGTGTCGAAGGATCTGTCCTCAGAGTACCCGTTGAGTTATTTCCCGTTCCAGCCAGTGATCCACGTCTGGTTCCAGTTGTGTTGTTAAACAAACAAACGTTATCTTTTGAACATTGCATAATTATTATATCTTGTATCAGTGTATACAGCGCGATGTGTGGGAAGGTGGAGGGGTGGGGGGGGGGAGGGGGCGATGTTGATAATGGTCGGGGGCGATGTAGTTGATAATAGTAGATGGGGCGGGCGATGTTGTTGATAATAATGTTAATTCTTTTCAAGTTCTGGCGATGGCAGGTTTATGGCAAGTTCGCGTGA
>JAUTCZ010051466.1:0-10998 GCA_032273805.1 Melanodrymia brightae | reverse complement strand
CCCTGAGTTAAGTGCCTAACCATGAGTTAAATTTAACTACTAATTAAAAATTGCGTTGTTCAAACGTTGGTTAACGCAACTATGAGTTAAATATATCCCAACCCAGCTTTTAACCTGTGATTATCCAACCATGGGTTAAGGAATTTGACCCAAGGTTAGTGTTAACCAGTGGTTAAGTTAACCCAGGATTCGAACAACCGGGCCCTGGTTCATATGCATAGAAAGAAATTGGCTAAATATTGTGCACAAGTCCAGCATGTGACATTTTTTGTCAGTAAACTTTCCTCAATTTGCTTTCGTTCTTCACTTGTCCTATTACCTTCATTCATCCTTTTCAGTTATAAATACCCCCATTATCAAAAATGGTTTCCCTGAATCTTGTTTTGGGGAATTGTAGCATATATAAGATTGAAAACTCCAACATTTTTAAACAGGTGAACTTAGATCTTGACTGAGACAGATGAATTTCAAGCACAATAATAAATGAAAGCACACAACTATGTTAATTTTTGCAATGTTTATTTACATACACTTCATGTTAGACAAGAACGAATAAGACATCGTTTAGTAAGTATGCAGTACAAGTATATAATTAAAATGATACATAATAACATAACAGAATATTGTTCTTATCCAAATTAAAGTAAACTATATACAATATTAAATGATTATAGCCATTTTCATTAATTTCAGAATAAACATTTGATACAAATTCTTAAGAATTTGATGGACATTGATAATCAAATAGATATGAGTTATATTAAATTATAATTTATTTACATCTGTATACTACATGTACATTTTCATGTTCATACCATAATTATTATGGGTGTGTGCTATCTTGTCTATGGGATAGCACATAAAAGATCCCTTGCTGTTATTCAGTAAGAGTAGCCTACTTAGTGATAGGTTTCATATGACCAAGTGTCAACATAGCCGTCGGCTCGTGTTTGACATCCTAAAACGGATGACTAATAATCAATGTGTTCCACTGGTGTCGTTAAACAAACTTTATCTTTTACTTATTAGTATAATAATGCACCCATTGTAGTATTTAATTTATCTTGGTGAGTTTTTTACTGGTACAATATTGATTTTTAACAAAAAATTCATGTAAAATCAAGTGACAACAAAATTATGTGCAGGTAATTAGCAGAAACCATTCTAATCCATACATTAAATTAGCTGTATGATAAAAAAAAATCAGGATTCATATATACGTTTACCAGATAACTTTTGAGATGTGGTTTTTTCTAAAGATTTACTTAGGTAAAAACAACAAGTGCATAAAGAAGCACATTCGCATAAAATATAAACATGGAAAGCACATAATTATTACTAACATTCAATCTGTCTATCATAAAAGCTACTCAGAATATAGATAAAATATAAGCCAATGTTTTTAACTTGTTTCTGGGAAGTTTAATTACTTTTTATACTTCTACTTACTTATATATAATAAAACTGACATTGGCACAAGAAAAATGCCATTCTTTTAGTTGTTTGCAAATGTTAACTAAACTTTTCAATGTCAAAACACATAAAAAAGGTGTGTTGGAAACATTGGTTTATATTTCCTTACCAATCTAGAAAATATCACATGTTCTAGGTCAATAATCCATATCCAAGCCAGTTTGTTTCCAAAATTAAGTCATTTTGCAATGCCAATATCTTTCTGCTATGCTAAAACAGACCAGTCGTGCTGCTATCACCTATGCTATGGGATAAATATTACGAAATAACACAATGTTCAAAACTCTACGAGACGACAAAATATTTTTTGGTGTAACATTATTTCCTTCCTATAATTTGTTGTGGACAGCTGCATCGGCTGATACGTTGCAACATTTCACTCAGACGAATGGCGAGTCTTCATGCGTAGTTCACTATTTTCACAGATGAGCTGACCTATAATGAAAATAACATGTCCTTTAATTTTGAATTGCAATCAACTCCTCAAACTAATATCAAAGCAGGATAAATGTCCATTGAGGTTATTGTAATTCAACATTCTTAGAAAGCATTATAAATACAAATATTATAGAGGATATACTGACATTTTGTTACAAGATTATAAGGAAAACAAGAGGTGGAGAAAGAAGGCAATTAGAAAAGAGAAAATGTGTAGATAGAAAGATTGAAAGGAGAATGGAGGTTATCGGGGCATACCATAATCACAGAAAGAGTTATAGATTGAAATACAATAATAATTTTTTCCTATTCTTGGTCAAACATCTGCCAAACAGATTTCATCCATCAGCAATTGAGAATAACGTACTGTATTTACTTTACTTCATTTGTTCATAACAATAACATTAACTTTATATGGTTGCCATATTGGATTTATGCAAATGACATCATCATGCAATCAAATAACCATGAATGCCAAAGTATCCATAAAACCCTTCATAAATTTCAACCACTCCAATATATATCACCCAAGGAAAGATATATGCTACATTACTTGCACATGGCAGCCATATTGGATTTATGCAAATGGCCTTGACAGCCATTTAAATAACCATGCATTCTAAATTGGTTGTGGTTCACATTAATCTAATTCTGAAAGTTTAAACCACTCAAATATATTACCCTAGAGTAGATCAATGTCACTTTTAGTACATATGGTGGCCATATTGGATTTAGGCAAATTACCTCAATGTCCAATCAAATATCAAAACAATCTAAATTGTTTCTGGGCCCAATTGACCTCATTCTGGTACTTTAAATTACCCAAATCAAATACCTGAAAGACCATATATATGCCATATTTCTTATACATGGCAGCCATATTGGATTTATGCTAATTAGACTGTTCTACTCAGTATAATCTTAGTATATTATTCAGTAATCCCCAGGGTTAAATTCTGCCTTGCGTTTAATAGCGCGAGTGCTCTGGAACTATGTGACTGGTACCGATCGCGTACCATCACAACACATTCATCCAATGTAGATGCAAATATCGGTGTCAAAACGTTTTGTCAGAAGCAGAACGACCGCGCTATTGAACGCAAGGCTAGATTGACTGGCTAATAGTTTTGAACAGTGTTTTGCGTTTAACATTCTAAACACACAAACAAATTCGTCCTTACCTTCTATCACCTTCACGATGCACACAGCAACGAGTGCGTACCCTACCCACAAGGCATGCATCATGCGATGCCAGAGAGAGAAAACCGCACACAATTAGACTTTGAGTAATAAAGCTTCGTACTGATCATGTCGATACATTTATTTTGCACGATGGCCTTCACTTTAGACAGAAAACCGTTTCTGCAGCAGGGTTATGTTCGATCGCATAGTTCTCGGCTGGACCAGCCTCCGTATTGTAGCACAGTGGTTAACGCATCGGATTTAAGGCTGGTGTGTACTGGGTTCGAATCCCATTCGTGGCATATGTTATTTATAATCCCAGTACCGACTCCAATCCAGAGCGAGTGGTCCGCAAGGCTCAATGGGTTGGCCTAGGTGCACTTGCACTTAACCGACCACACCTGGTTTAAGTCAGGACTGTCTGTGAGTAGGGCCTAACTGCATATAACAGATCCTTTCCTACTTATCAAGTTGGAATATTAACTTCTGTCCCGGACAGGCAGTCGAGTCGGCTGGACTGTATGACCATGACATACGTGCTTGAAGCACTGATAGTTGTCGGATAATAGCCTACTCTGCCCGACAACGGTCTGGCTCTGACTGGCAACGGTCTAGATAGACAATGTGTTGGTTAGACGATCGACCCTCTTAAAATTACCAACAGTGCACACACGTTGAACATATTCACATCTAGACCCTGAATTGTCATAAAACTAGTATTCTCGGACTAACGCCGACAGGTATTTACTAGATTGGATAACGCGATAAATCGTTTGTGCGCTCTGATTACAATAATGACACTTGCACGAGCTTCTCGTTGAATGTCAGAACGAGAACCAACAGTCACACTTGCGGCGACCGCCTTCGCCCGTCATATAATCATAATTATCACAGTTTATAAGAAGGGCCTTTTTAATCAGCCTTCCCTCCTCAGTAAAATCCAATATCCCCTGGGGAGAATGCTTAATTAAACCATTTATTCCATGGAGTAATCTTTTGATCTCCATCGCACCTTGTCTACTGGCATGGCTTCTAGAATGGTTACCCTTCTATAGATATTTGATTGCGGACTTGGACTAGTAAATTTTTAATGTATCCTGCCCGATGGAGTCAAATATTTTTATTCACCGATTACCCTTTAAACATACATCGAGACGTGCAGCAGATTTAAAAGGCGGTCAACAGTCCCTAATAAATTTTTGTCAAACTGACAAAGATGACATCAGAATGAAAAGGAAATGGTTGAAGAGAGCTGGAAATTGGGCGATGGTTCCATACCAAATTACACCCTGCAGGTTACTTTGGTATTGTCTTAAATGTAGGCTAGTGCATGACATTCCATCATGGCTGGAACCCATGCTGGGATTGTATGTAGAAGGTAATTAACAATAATTATTATGATTGTATTAGTTGTAGTATTAAACCTAACTGTTATTTTGGGGAATGTGTTCCGTTTATCAATGGTGTCATTCTAAAATTTTAAGTGCTTTTTCTTGTTCCCACCTCATCTGAAAGGCTGTATCTGTTCCAACCAGTATGTTAGGAAGACACTACTATTATTATCGGTTGTTGGGTCCAATCGACTCTTAAGACTTGGTTGGAGGTGGAGGTGAAGATGTTTAACGTCTACATTCAGAGCAAGCTGTTATAGCAGACACCTATCATGGGATGAGTTCTGGCCAAGTCCAGCACTTGTGTCCATGACAGGAAAGTTTGGGTGGGGGTTGGGGGAGGGTGGAAATCTTGCACGTGACTGACAGCACTGAATGAGCACCGAGCTGTCTGGGGACCGAAATGGACGAGGTAAAGATGGTGAAGCAGGAGATTAAGCCAAATTGAATTGAATGCACCATGAATTCCAGGTGATTTGGGTGCTAATATTGAACGGTTTGGCCGAAATATTAAAGAGGTTGTCTTAACCCTGAGAGCAGACTACCAGTAACGACATTTTCTCTAGAAGGAGCAGGACGTAGCACAGCACAAGAATGTCTACCTGAGGCTCAATGGGTTGAAGGATCGAGCCTCCTTAGGGGAACCCATTGGATTATTTCCCATTCCAACCAGTGATCCACGACTGTTCTATCAAAGGCTGTGGTGTGTGCTATCATGTCTGTGGGAAAGTGCACATTAAAGATTCCTTGCTGTTATTCAAAGAAGAATAGCCTATGTGGTGGCAGTTCCCTCTGTGACCAAGGGTAGATAAAAACGTGTGTTTGACATCCAATAGCCACAGACTAATAATCAATGTGTTCCAGTGGTGTCAGTAAACAAACAAACAAACTATCTTTTTCTCTAAAACTAATTGTTTCGCACCTCTGCCTTTTTCAAATTTCTAAGCATTTTGCACACTCTTTTTATAATTCATATATATACATGTATGTATGTCTCTGAAAACTATAACAACCAACTCGTGAAACATGTAAATTTACTGTATAGAATACAATCAATTGATAATGATGACAAAACTTAATAATATCACAGACTGACATAATAAATATCTTACATGTACATACAAGATAAATAAAATAAAATAATTTATTTACAATATTATGACCATACAATCTTCCTATGATCAAAATACTGTGTAAAAAAAACCCAACATGTACAAGTATGGTGATTAAAATATGTAGTTGAATCCTACCAGACCGTATACTTTTGATATAAAAAACTCATATTCAGTTAAAGCACACACCGGCCTCCGTGGTGTAGTGGTTAACGCTTAGGGCTTCAGGCTGGTAAATACTAGGTTTGAATCCCATTCGTGGCATATGGGATTTTTAATCCCAGTACTAACTCCAACCCAGAGTGAGTGCTCCGCACAGCTCAATGGGTATGTATTCTTCCTTATATCGATCAGTGTCCACAACTGGTTCAACAAAGGCCTAGATATGTATAGTCCTGTCTGTGGGAAAGTGCATATAAAAGGTCCCTTGCTATTTATCAATTCGGAGTAATGGGTTTCCTCTATCATAATACGATTAACATCTGTCCTGGACAGGCATTCAAGTCAGCTGGACTGTGTGACTGTGACAGATATTATACTTGAACCTTAATTGGATATAAGCATGTAAACAAATTATAACTAACTAACTAAAGGACACATCTGTATTGATCTCTTGTTTCTTCAGATTGTCTGATTAACATTTCACTGAGATAGTTAATTTTATACACACTATAAATCATTCTCTCTGTTGTACCATGCGAGAACCTTCACTCAGCAAGCTAACCTGTTAAAAGAAACCAAGAATCAAATCAATATTTCTATTGCTCGCAGAAAATTTCAATATTGCATCTTTTGGTAGTATACATGTACATGTATATTCAAATAGATAAGGAAGAACACAGCAATGTAGATTTGCAAGCAATAGACACAGATTGTAATGTTCCTGCCTTGCATTCAATAAGGCGAGTGCTCGCGAACTATGTGACTGGTAACGATCGTGTACTATCATATCACATTCATTTAATGTTAGATGCAAACATCGATGTCAAAATGTTTTGTCTCGGTAGAAGAACGCTCGCCCTATTGAACATAAAGCAGGTGACAAACCAAAAATTACTTTTTTGTACATGTAATATATTAATATGCAAATTACGCAAAATCTTTCCGAAAGTTCAATGATTGTCAATGCTCTAGGCAACAAACATATAATAAAATATTTTGTACAAAATTTTCTAAAAGTTCAAAGAATTTATATTTGAATCTAATATTGACATCAGAAACAATTCAATCAGGTTACCTTGTCCATTTACGAATGTATGAAGTAAAATTTAACGACAGCCCTGGATGAAAAAGACCGCCTATTGGGTATGAAAATATAAATATATATTTGGATTTAATATGGACATAAGAAACAGTTCAATCAGGATACCTTGTCAATTTCAGCACACAATGATTCTATGATATCTTCCAGCATGGTGACTCGTTTCTTCGCTTCATTTTTGTCATCTTTCATTTGGCTGTAGTGAGTTTCGGACTCTGACTTGTGTTGTTGTAATATAGTTAACTTTTCTTTCAAAGATGATAACTGCCTGCAAGGGAGAGAGACATTTATAATTTTCACAAATTTTTTTAACAAAAAAAAGAGACAAAAGTTTCTTTTTATTTAAAGGAATTTAAGATAAACCTAATTTCACAAATTAACAAATTTTAAAATAAACTTTGGTATATAAAAATTATAACAACTATGGTTACATATCAATTTTAGTTATACCTATCACATTGGTATACAAGTATCTAAATAAGCTAACACCTGTCTACTAGCCTTAAAGAAGAATCACACACCATTTTGGTGTGAAAAGCATGATGGAGAGAAGCCTGTTACAGTGAAACCACTCTAAACCAAACACACTTGGGACCGAGTAAAATGTTCGGTTTAGAGGGGTGTTCAGTTTACTGAGGTTTAAATACAGCACATACAGCTGTTTGGGACTTTGAAATATGTTCGATTCAGACGGAATTCTGGTTTACTGAGGGTTCGGTTTAGAGGCGGTTTCACTGTATATGCAAATTCATTTGTGTATAACAGGCTTCACTCCATCATCACATTGTATACATCTATTATATGATTATAAACATCAACAGAAATGTGTCAGTGTTAACAGCTCGCTTCCCTGACAGGGCTAGCCCTGGGTCTCAAATACTGTTCGCCAAAACATTTGCCAATCATGAAATTCTTGTGCAAATTTTATTTTGCATTTGCAGTCTGTGTTGTCATGTAACTGCGCTTTTCGTGCAAAAATGGAGAGTGATTCTCTCAAATACCTGCAAAAGCTGTCTTCTTGTCTGCTGATATTTTCCAGTTGCTGCTCCTCCTTGCTGAGGTCTGCAGTTAGGCCAGTGACAACTGACATTGCCGAGTCTTTTTCTGCTTTTAACAATTCCAGCCTCGTAAGCAGAGTCTGTAGTTTATCATGGTAGCTGTCATCTGAAATCAAACAAAATAATATTCTCGTCCAATTAAATTCATTCGAAACTGCAAGTGGAAATCGGATCTGTTGTTTCAACTAATAAAAGCTGACAAATATGCCAACAAGAAATAGTATTATAGACTCATTCGCAAAGAGTAGAAATTGCCATAATATGTACTTTTTACATTATTTTTATATTATATTATTTATTACATAAATAGTGTTTTTAATGTATAATAATATGGTCGTCTGTGTACTATGATTGACTTCATACGATGTAAATGGGTTAGAGAGAACGCTACAAAAGAATGGATATTTGTATACCAACTTCAAGGGATACTGAAAATTGGTAATATTCGTGGCACTAAATTTTCGCAATTTCTAAAACTACCAACTCGCAGTATGTAATTTTTGCATTGCAAAAACACCATTGTTTTTAATGTTTATTATTGCTAGTAAATATTCAGGAGATTGTAATTTTCACAGTTAAATGACAAACACGAAAATCATGAAAATGACACACAGGTGAATAATACCCATTTTACAGTAACTCAAAAAGACGTTTGAACAAAATAGTACTAATCATCTTTTACCTTTGACCTCTGTGTATTTATATGGTGAATATGACGTTTCTATTGGCCGTCTTCCCGTGCTCCTCGGCTTGCCCTGGTATTCCTGAATGATCTGCTGCAACATGACATTACAGGTGGCAGAAGAAATGGAACAGTTGCAGACCGGACAGACACGTTTTCGCTCAGAACATTCCTTGCACAGACTATGACCACAAGGTATAAGTAACATAGGCAGATTCTCTGCTGTAATCTAAAAAGGATAACATAAATAACAAAATTTATAACTATACAAGAAAATCACACATTAAATTTTATCATCAACAAACCAGGTATTAATTAAAATTTCATTTTTTTTTTATTCGCCACTGAATACCGGTACACAGAATGTGAGTTATACATACAGAAATGCTGTAACATACTGAAGATTCTAATTAAACAATTCCTATGATATATAACAATCAACAAACTTTGGTTTTGAAAATATTTTTAAGGGTATGTTTCAAACAAAATCACCAAATTTAAAACATTATTTTAGAAATAATTTATTAGGTCCACTCTTTGTCCACTTGATTTTACTATTGGGTGCTCCACTTTAAAAAAAAACGAACCCTTCTGCAGATATATTGTAGGTGAACTGGGTGTTTTATCATGACGGACACTCATTTTTTTTTTATTATTATTTTTTTTTTTTTATAATTATATTTGTCATTCTTTTCTTTTTTTTTTGTATTTTATATTTATTGCCCGAACAATTAAGTGCCTTGGTTGGGGCAACTCTAATTATTTGCTATCACTCACCATAAGCTTGGAGCAAATAGCACAATGATGACTGGATAAACTTGTATGAAAAAGATCCTCATTAACACTACTGTCATTGTTCAGTGATTTATCAGCATGTTGTTTTTCAATTCGTATTCCCCTTTCAGTAAAATGTAAATCGTTTTTCACTTTGCTCGCAATCTTATCGGCCAGCTCGTTAAACTGTTCAGGGGAGATAAGTCGAGGATGTACTCTGGTTACTGTGTGTGATAGAGGCAGAACATCGGATATTGTATGTGTACCATCAGATACAATATCACTTGTTGACAGTATCCTTTCTGCTGTGTCTCTATACTTGGCAGGTGACATTCTGTAGGTTTTACTGTCAATACACTTTTCTTGTTTCAATTCCAATGGGGAATTTCGTGTCTGCAGCCAATTCTTGAATTTCTCACTTGAATTGCCTCTTGTTCCAGCTGTGTTATTTATTTCTCTCGCTGGTTGATGCGGTTTGGATACTGAATTGGCATCATCGTTTCTAGCATGAATATGTTTATTTGTGCTCCTGGTGTTCGTTGAATCACTTTTTATGTGACTTGATGATTTGATGCTTTGAGCACATTTGCTCTCCGAACTGGACTTCGCAGGTGCTTAAAGATATAAATTAATAAGAAATTAGAATTTGTGTTGTTAGTTAGTGTCAATGATTTTGAGAGTACATAAACTGTTGTCAAGGACATTGATTCTTAGGCATTACATTTGTGGCATTAAGGTTGAACAACAACATTGGAAACATGTCTAAGATGGACAAGAAATAAACAACACATAGAGAATATAAAATTATCATAACATGACAATTTAGCCTTCAAGAAGTTTAGTTCATATGCATTGCATTGAAAAACTGTCAATAAGTTCTAAGATCATACAAGTAATAGCACCAAAAAAAGAAACATAAAAAATAGGGAGATAACTCTAATAAAAGGCACAATCATTGCTTATCTTCTTCTTTTCGTTTGCGGATTGACTACAGGTCAAAGCTGGGCAGTGACGATAAACAATAACGTCTTCCATAGTGCACCTTGTGTACCATACAACTTCCTTTGGAATGTTGTGAAGGCAGTGTCCCGAGTGAGAGGGTGTCAGTCGGAATCTTTTGTTTATGCATAAGATCTGAATCTACTGTATTATAAACGTGCTCTGAACCTGCGGAGTAAACCGTTATCATGAGCTTCGATACCATTACTTTTACATACCGCTAGTATTGTTTTTCTTTTCTTCTTCACGCTGTTTTAGCCAATTCTGTTGCCTCAGTTGCATTTCTTTCACCTACAAAATATTCAAACTTGCTCAATTGGCTTGTGGGTTTACATCAAAGCTATTAAAATCACGTAATTTATCACGGGATATGCTCGCCAAAATGCTAAAGTATGGAAAGCCAGTTTGGTCAGATGTTATCTCATGTTTAAATATAGTTATAAATGTATTTTGCGTGATGACCTCAATTCACCCATCCAGTATACAATCATTTCAGTGCATCTTACATGAAAGTTCTGTAGTAAGAGTTGTCTGACAGCATTAGGAATTTGTGTTAAAGGACTAATAACACGTAGAATAAGGTTAATGTATTGAAAAGTTACATATCCAAAGTATCAATACACATATA
>JAUTCZ010051455.1:0-10999 GCA_032273805.1 Melanodrymia brightae | reverse complement strand
CATTGGCTTAAGGTGCCTTTATCCAATGAAGGTTTAGGCCCCCATCCCCCACAATGAGTACGATCCGCCATCAAAGGCCGGAACCTAATGCCGAGGCTGCACCCAAGGCGAGCAACGTGTAGATAGATAGTTGTGAGTTGAGATATACGGACCTTCCTGTTCTGGAGTGCTGGTGATGTCGTGGTCGAGGAACTGTCCCCACTGCATCAGCATGTGAGTCACCGAGCCTAACGACGACGCCTGCCTCGTCTCGTGCAGCGTCCTACTCACCAAGCGCGCGCTCGGTAGAGGCAGTTTAGTCTGGCCGTCTGGTGAGGTCAGCACGGACAGAGTTCTTGGATCAGAGACAGCTGAGGTAAAATATTAAAGTATTTTATTAATATAGCAATCAAACCATGTATAACCATATGAGCCAAGAGGTCTAGAGGCTAGCCCTAAAAATTAGTTTCAATTTTTAATATAAAAACTGATTTTTTTTCTTAAATTCAAATTTTTGACAGAAATTGTCAGGGCAAATTCCTTCATCCGCCAATACAGTTCAATCCCATACGCCAATATTTTAATAACACTTAATATTAGTTCTGGATGTTTTTGTTGAAGTCTTACAGCGAACGGTAAGCTATATACCAGTAAATCCAAGTGAACGGTAGGCTATATTATACCAGTAAATCCAGGTGAAGTATCATTATCAATTAGCCAATTCCAATGATCACCGTTTTCAACATTAAAAACAAAATTATATAAAATATTCGAACGATGGTGTAGAATTAAACCGTCTCAACCACCACCTGTACACCAAATTGCACATCGGGACATCCGATCAATGCCCATGTAAATTAGGAAGTATGACAACGGAACATCTGCTGCAGACGTGCCCGCTACACGAAGACCTCAGGCGTCAAATTTGGCCAACAGAAACATCTAAAAAAACAAAGCTCTTTGGCAGCCTGGAGGACCTACAGTGCACAGCAACATTCATTAGAAAAACTGGCCTATCCATTTAGAGTAATCGAAAAGAAGAAGAAGAAGAAGAAATAGTATACAAGTAAAATAATCATCGTCCTCATCGTCCTCACCGTCCTGGTAGACTGGTTTTACAAAGCGCCTCATGGGAATGAAAGCTCGGCCCCAGATTGGCTTGTTCATGTTATTACAACTTCCGTCCGCCGTACGATATCGCGTGCTGCCGTCGCAGACGATGGTCACCAGCTTGTCGCAGTTGTCGTCTTGTGTCGACAGATCCGTCGAATCTTCTTTGCCCATGTCTTGTAGCAGACCCTCAATCGACTTAAACAGTCTGATTCTTGAAATTCTAAGTCTACAAAAATAGATTATAGTCAAATGAAAACACACTTATTAGCACAAGTGGGATTCGAACCTACTACACCGATTCGCATGGTTTTTGACAGTCCAACACCATAACCGCTCGGACAAACAAGTAGTTGTAAAAAAACAACTCCGATAAGATTTAACCGTAGTTATGATGTGTACTGTCAAGCACTTGGTTCGACATCAAACCTAAATCCCAGATGTTTAAAGCCATATCACACACACAAAAGATGTTTGCCGGGTACACAATCTTTATTTTACCCACATTGCAAAAACTATAAAATTATTTTAAATTAGTTACAATGATCATTGGATATGGTAGCCATCTCGGAAAAAAATACTAACGGTGTTCCTGTTTCTTTAAAAATAATCCGGGAAAAAAGACGTCTTTCTTCGAAATCCATTTGAATCGTTCAATATTTTCCGTTCCAACGATTGAAAATATATTTTCTCTTTCAAGAAAACGTTCTCAGATATATTTAACCACTGAGGTAATAAATGTCGATATACATTGAAAGAAAAATGGGTGTATATTGGTTAGATATGTGTCAATTGTATATAGCGGGAGTAATTTTGGAGTATGTTTTTACTGTTTACATTACTAAAAGGAACAGACAAAAAAAACTTTGTTGTAGAACTATTTTGGCAAGTACTACAACTCTAGATAGGTTTACATTGAAATTAATTATAGTAACGAAGCAATAACAAACCAAAAGCTGACCTGTAACAGGTTATTGTACAAAAGAGAGAAAAACTAAACTGAACATTGTTCATGTTGTAACTTACACTATCGCCAGTTCTTTAATTAAAACTATCTTTCTCCTGGATACCCTCCCCATTCGAACCGATTTCCTCTTCGTGCCCGTGAACATCGCCTTCATGCCGAGACTGGAGGAGTGGTCCACCTTGTCTACGCCTGTAGAGAAAGTACAATACTGTTTGTTTAACGACATCCACAGCATGTTACTTTAGAATAATAAACAACCATTATGGAAAAAGATCACGTTTCTTTATTGAACAACATTACTAGACCACATTGCTGATTTAATCAATTATATTGAACATACCGCCGACATGCTGCTAGATGTAAATACTGAAATATATTGAACATACCGTCAACATGTTACTTGATGTAAATACTGAAATATATTGAACATACCGTCGACATGTTACTTGATGTAAATACTAAAATATATTGAACATACCGTCGACATGCTGCTAGATGTAAATACTGAACTATATTGAACATACCGTCGACATGTTACTTGATGTAAATACTGAAATATATTGAACATATCGTCGACATGTTACTTGATGTAAATACTGAAATATATTGAATACACCGCCAATATACAGCTAGAACTTAATACTGAAATTTAGTGAACATACCGCTGCCATACAACTAGAACTTATACTCAAATTTATTGAACATACCGCTGATATGCTGCTAGAAAGTAATACTGAACAAGTTTTAACATACCGCTGACATGATGTTAGGATTAAATAAAAAGTAACTGTTATTAAAGTTTTTGCCAATCCATAAAATGATATATAATCATGATATTACCATTTATGAGACAGAAGGATAAATCGCTGCTTACAATCAGCATAATAATTAACCCGCCCTAAAGTATCTTATAAGTAGTGATATCTAGACACCATATGCTGGATAAGGTGGAATGTTGCTCGACATAAAAGCAAAATTGACTTGGAAAGTTGAAATTTGCGTCTGCTTATAACAACTTGCTCTGAATGTGGACGCTAAACATCTTGACCTTGAGCATAGAGGCGTGTTCCTTTTTTTCTATGTAAAGATCATGGTATGAAACAGATGTTCTACTTTCTGGTTTTCCTTTATTTCCAACTCTGGTGGGTAAACCAGTGAAAAGTGATCTGCTATCCTGCTGAATGGGTAGGATTATAGCGTCTACTTTGACGTTACGGTTAGGTTTATAGGGTTAGGTTTAGGTTTAAGGTTGGGTTTAAGCTTAGGCATGTTTAGGTTTAGGGTGAGGTTTAAGATCACGATAATAGAATCTGTCCAACACCTACTTTGAAGTTAGGTTTAGGGTTAGGGTTAGCTTTAGGTTTAGGGTTAGGTTTATGGTTATGTTTAATGTCATGTTTAGGGTTAGGTTTAATGATAGGAGGGTAGGTTTAGGCGGTTTGGGTTTGTGGTTAGATTTAAGTTTAGATAAGGTTACGATTAGGTTAGGGGTAGGTGTATGGTTAGGTGTACGGTCAAGGTTAGGAAGGTTTAGGGTTAAAATAGTGGCAGACATAATTATTTCATAATAGCGCCTAGAAATGAAATAATTAAATACTGAAATATAATTAACATAACGCTAACCTGCATCAAAGAACATCTTGTCTTGATCTTCAATTGTCTTCTTGCTCTTTATAATCATTGTTTGTAGCATCAACGGTCTTAACTTGAAAACAATCAGGAAGTTAGGCCTACGAGATTGTCCATTCTGAGGTTTCAGGTACACGACGGATTCAACCCCAACAACACCACACAGTACAACAAAGCTCAACACATATACTCCAATTGATTCCATTGGTAATTATTCAAGTTGGACCTGCAACTGTTACCTTTATACGAAAATGCCTACTATTTTAATCACTGAGGAAATTATTACATATTAATGGTATTTGTGTTCTCGGTATGGATTACTGTCTGTTCCAGAAGTAATTTGATGTAAAAACTGACTTCTGGTTGTATTTAAAGCTACGACGTCGTCGTGAGGGGGAGGACCGTGGTGACGTCAAGAAACAGTCAATATTAGATCTACTTTTAATAACAAACACCTCGAACAACGGACCTCATCGCTGTTGGTCGAATCATGCATCATTTCCCCAGGTTACTTCCTGGTACTCGTACGTGGCCCGAATAGACGCAAAACGTGCAATGCCCAAGAACGTCCAATGCACAGATTCTTGGTAAAATGGGTATCTAGAGCCGTAAGGTATCCAGTACCTGTTTGCTGCAGTGTGTATTTAGTGTACATGCAAGCTACATACTGTATCTACTATTGCATGCTGTACAATGTATCTACTCCTTCATAGTGTACACTGTATCTACTCTTGCATGCTGTACAATGTATCTACTTACGCATGCTGTACAATGTATCTACTCCTGCATATTGTACAATGTATCTACTCAGCACCCAGCAAAACATATTCAATGTATCTACTTCTGTACAACTTACCCTCCCTTTCCCACCTTTTACTCCCCCTTTACATCCCCTTTACCTCCCCCACCCTAGTTTTTTAAATAAATAATTTTTAATTTGACGGAATGGATCCTCTTTCAAAATAAACACACCGTGGACCGCTAAATGTCTGGATTCGCCACAAGATAATAAATGGTGTCTGGTTTATTATTCACTGTTTTGTTGACTGCACAGACTGATTTCACTGTTTAGAATGTTACACAACAACCACTACAATATGACATTGGGGTAAAAGAAAAGTTGAATTTCAGTGCACTAGAACGCAGTGAGTCTGTGTGACGTGTCAACACCAAGCCATGCCCGTCAAACAAATGTTTCCGCTGCGTGATTTAATTAGCCCGCTTAAAGGCACACACTCCGGGGTTTAAGATGGGTGTCACACTACTTGCACATCTAATGCTATTTGTAACATATGTTTGACTAATAGAATAGTTTTAGTTATTAAAGTTAACATTTACTTATATTTTATTACATGTATATCAATATAATTTGTATTATCCAACTTAGGCCTACTATTGTAGAAGTTTTTGTCTACAATAATTTTATACGATACAAATTATTTTAAACAAATGTATGCATTATAGAATACATTAAGCTACTTTAACAATTTAGATAACCAGACCACATATATTAATATTGTAAGCGATATGATGTAAGTAAATATTAATTTTAATAAGAAATGCTCTATTATATGTAGCTAGAAACAGGTTACAAACAAACATTAGATGCGCATGTACGGTGGCATTCATCTTCCAACTATGGAGTGTGCATTTAAGCTCTGCCTCAAATAAATCTTCTCAATTTCTTATAATTATTGTTGTTAAATCCGTGAAACCGTCGGGTTATTTCCCCAGGGCTTCTAGAATTAAAAAAAAATTCACTGGCCATGGGACTAGGGAATTTTATAATTCACTGGCCGTGCTTAAATATTCACTTGATGAAAGTATTCATTTGGTGGCCCGAGTCAGAAAAACACTGGCCATGGGCATCGGACCACCATATTCTAGAACCTCTGCTTCCCGTTACAACCAGTGATCCATGATTGGTCCATCAAAGGCCGTTGTGTGTTCCAGTGGAGTTGATAGTAATAAATAATTTACGGTATATGTAATAAATAGTAATTGTTCTAAATGGTGACAACACAGGAATCGAGTTGATACTTCCGCGAAGTAAAACGCTGGGTTTTACTTCGCGGAAGTATTATATTGTTTATCTCAAACATGGCAATGATTCGATATGACAATGTAACCTTTGACATTTAAATAGATTTACTTAGGTCCACGAACAGGTACATATTTAACCAATTTGGTTAGCCGCATGTCAACAAGTCAGGTGTGTACAAATGAAGCCGGTCACATAACAAACTAGTGCTACTTGTACCAATACAACACGACTGATGTCAACGTATACTTACTGTAGCACAGTTAGAACAAAATAGGCTACGCTACATACGGAGTAAACTTTGGATGGGGGTAAACTAGGGGCAGGATGGGGAACGAATCCAACACTTGTGGAACGGGCCCGTAGCCAAGGGGGGTCCCCACGTAATATTATCGCCCCCCGCATGAAAAAAAAATATATATATGCCCTCCCCCCTCCCCCAGTAAACGTGATCCCCCTCCCATCCCCCCCCCCCGCCCCCGCCCCCCGCTCAACCCATGCTGGCTACGGGCCCGTTGTGGAATTGAGGTCTATCTTTTGATAGCTTAATATTATAACTAATAGAGGGAAGTAATACGCATTTTATAGTTATAAAAGTTTTATTAACCAGGACTTTGATTAATATTATATAATACAACTAACTAATACTGCGGGAAGCATTACGGTACGTATTTATACAGGTTTTATTAATCAAGATTGTGATTAATTATTTTGGTCCAAAATTTTCTCGTTGAAAGAATTAGTGAATATAATTATATGATAATTATTAATAATAAGAATAAATTCAATAACAGACTAACGACGTTATATACAAGCTCCAAGCTTAAGCTCTGAGCCTATAAAAACTGAAGTGGTCTCATTAGTATCAACGCAAACTGCAGTAATCTACACGACAAAACATTCACATGCCCAAATGTGTATCTCTGCACAAACAGAGTCGAAGGGACTTTAAGAGAAATGTCGAGATTGCAAATACTCGTTCACGAATCACAGCCAAAGCAGTGATAATACAACGTGTTCGCGAAAGATTAGCGTATCCTGCGCCACCGATGGCACACGTTCTTTTATATTAACTAAATGATACGGACAATTTCATGGGAAAAATTAAATAAAAACATTGTCCATTATCCTAAAAGGTTCACCTTTTATGAAAAAAATAGTTCTCCACCATCCTCTCACGCCGACGCCATTACCCCCGTTAGAGTCCTGCGTACCTCATACTCCCCGTTGGAGTCCTGCGTACCTATAGTTTATTTATGCGTAGAATAGTATTACATAGTCATTGCACTCTCAACACCATCCATCCATAAATGTATTCTTTCAATGAGTTCCTCCTTCCTGTTTACGCGCCGTCCTGTGTCGCCACTGCTCGTGCCGCTAGACGTGTTCTGCTGGTGGTGTAGACGATCCTGCGCTCGAATCTCTTCCTCTACGAATACCGCCTCACGATCGTGAAATCCAGCTGATGCTGTCCTGAACATACCGCGTTGCTGGGCACAAAACGCATCAGCCCTAATATTGGCTAACTCGTAGTCCAGTCTGGCTCGTCCTTTTAATTTTTCTCTTAGAAAAGGATCCCTGGAGGACGACTTTCTTGCTTTCGCTGCAAGAGGACGTGTCCTAAACGTATATTGTGTGGGTGTAACACTGAGCAACACTGGTTCTCCGAATCCACGAATCTGCAGAAATGAAATTAATTTTAATGGATCCATATTTAAACATGTTTCACTATCATTTTCTTTACCGATATCATTGGTTGGTAAATCTGAAGATGGCGAAATGTCGTCTGCTTCAGTCTTGGGGTAATGTGTTCTGTCCATCAGGACATTGGATCCTGTTATGATTGGGTAAGATTGTTCTCGCCACATCTGTCTTGTGAACGGAGTAGAAGGAAGACTGTAAGGTGGTTGATCGAGGTGAAGTTTATTGTATTGACGTTGGCACTGTCGCATCTGAAAAACACACAGTACAGTCAAACCTTTAAACAGTCCCCTAAAGGAGCAATAACAGGTGGTCTCTGGAGACAGGTGACTACATGGCGACAGACTAGAGTGGAAATATATACGGGGAAATGTAGTTCTGGTACAATGTTATTCTTGACTGGTAACTGCCTTGTATTTTGAATGGTTATAGTGACATTGACAAGGAAGAGGGTGCAGTTTGTGCATATGTGCACCGTGTTGACATTGGATACTGGATTCTGTCCCCCACAGTGCCTTTAAGCCCAGTAATATTTGTGTAAAATTCATAGAAATGGGTGTGATTTGGTCTTTTAGCACACGTGGGTTTGTTTACATTGATATTGCGAAAGAAAGAGGTGGTCAACACGGATGAAGTTTTGTGTAAAGTGCCAATGGCCTAGTGCTATCAATAAAAGTCCTGTGACTATTGGGGCTATATGGGAAAACATAGTGAAATTAATTGTGGTCTATGTCATACATGTACGTAACACATGTCAAGCAGGTGTGGCTGTTAACTTCGATAAATCTTTAACTAAATGCAAAGTTCACTTTTTGGATATTTTCAGATATTGCCAACCAATATTATGTAATAAATATTTTTAATTATGATAATATATGTGTACAATGTCAGCAAAGCTTTCAGTTTGTCTGTATATCAATGGAATCGTGTCTCTTTGACAATAAAGGATGTTTATATACTCGTGTACAAAAGAAACGATACCTTATTTAAATTTAAAAAAATTTAAATATGACTGTATAAGTTGAAGGTACAAATGGATTATAAAAGCAATTCGCCCATGCACAACTAATGGACTTTTGTACAAACACCGCCCATGATTTATTGCATCCGCAGTACGTGTGCACAGTAAAATGTGACACCCATCTTGTAACGTATATATTATAAATTGTTTATGTATATATTCCTCCTATGTCGTTGTGCAACAGCCCGAGTGCAAATAAATGATTGTCATCTTGTCTATCAGCCTTACGTTCAATAGGACGAGCGTTCTGCCACCGAGACAAAACGTTTTGACACCGATGTTTGCATCTAACATTAAATGAATGCGATGAGATAGTACATGATCGGTACCAGTCACATAGTTCCAGATCGCTCGCCTTATTGAACGTAATGCCGCTTTACGTTCAATAGCGCGAGCGTTCTGCTACCGAGACAAAACGTCTTGACACCGGTATTTGCATCTACAATTAAATGAATGTGATGTGATAGTACATGATCGGTACCAGTCACATGATTCCAGAGCGCTCGCGCTATTGAACGTAATGCCGGTGTAAAAGGAAAGCAAGTCCTACCGGAATGCAAGTCTGGTTATATCATAACAAAATGGATAAAATAATAAAATAAATCTTTACGGAATGAAACAAATAGTCTACTTCATAAAACTAGTTATTAGCTACAAGTCCTAGAGTTAGTGTAACAAAAAGTGCAATAAAGTTATGTGTTTTAAAAAAATCTGGTTTGGACTAGGATTCCTAGGTATGTACTGTAGGTCCTATAGCATTTTACATTGTGTCGGATCTATATTCCTACGGACTTCTATTCCTATTACACCGGTCTTGCAATTTGTTTTTCACTCACTTACGCTAACCAATCGGGTTAGACATAGCAAGTCAGTATCATTTAGCTGCACTTCCTCGCACCGTTATTACCTCCAAACGTTATCTTACGTGACGTCACGGATAACCATCACCTGGTATTGATTGTCAGTTAGCTTTGTCACTGTTAGTTTGTAACAATTTGTGGATGATGTAAATTATGCAGTGAGACATCTTGCAGTGGTTTCCATGGTATAGACACATTTACGACGCATGGTTGTATTGACACATGGTCTCAGATGAACCCGCTGTCGCCGCTTCGTGGGCCACCCTTACCGAAAAACAGCAAGAGGTCTTTTATGTGCACTATCCCGTAGACAGGATAGCACACATCACGGAATTTGATAAGCCAGTCGTGTATCACTGGCTGGAACGGAAAATAGCCTACAAAATGTTTTGCGTTGTTGAGGATCGATCACTGAACCCATCCCGCCACGACTACTTAATGCATGAATGAACTGTTGTTTAACCACACCCCAGCAAGAAAAAGGACATCAGCTATATTGGGTGTCAATATATGATATACATGATATAAAATATTAGTAAAACTCAGTGTATAAAGCTGATATACATGGTAGAATCTAGAAAAACAATAGTGTACACTAATTTGTGAAAACGTCGAATTAACTAGGATTGATGCAACAAACGGATTGAACTGCTGAACAATCTGAATCCGAATATAGTTCATCGTAATACAATACCACGCTACAAATAATGACATAATGTGAGTTATTAATAACCATTAGGAAGTCTTTTAAGGACGAAAAGTAGGTACTAACGTATTTAGACACTGTTAGCGTGCACACAATCTGTAAACAGAAGGTAATAAACAACGAACATCCATAATTACCAACACGAATGAGAACAATTTCATAAAATTCACGAGTAACATAAACTTGATAATAAATGTTGCAGCGTTAAATATGTTTATTATAATATAATTATGACAAATAGGTTATTTTACGATTATAACATTACCCTATTTTGAAAGAGATCCATCAACAACTCTCGTCTGCGCGTTAACACTAGGACAATAATTATCAGAATTATCAAACACATGCTACCAACGCCATTTGAACAGTAGTTTATGCGTGTATGCCATCACAACGTGTGTTATAAATCATAATCAGGTAATTATAGTTTGATAATGTCCATGTTAGTAACGTTCTGGTGTGTGCTATTGCATCACCGTCGTTGAACTCGAAACACCGTTTTAATCAGCTGCACGAACATGTTAAAAGCGCACTGCATGGCCTCCGTAGCGCTATCGTTAACGCGTCGGTTTTCAGACTGGTAAGTACTGGGTTCGAATTCCATTCGTAGCATAAATTATGGGATTTTTTATCCCAGAACGAGTGCTCCGCAAGGCTCAATGAGTATGTGTACTTAGAGTTACACTGACCAGTGTCAAAAACTGGTTCAGCAAAGGCCGTGGTATGTCCTATCTGTGGGAAAGTGAATATATAAGATCCCTTGCTACTTATCAATTACCGGTCTCCGTGGTGTAGTGGTTAACGCCACGGACTACAGGTTATAACTAGGAACGGTGTTCTAATCCCGCGGGTGGATATCACTTTCCGACTCCAACCCAGAGTGAGTGCTCCGCCTGGCTAAATGGGTAGGTGTAATACCGACCAGTGTACACAACTGGTTTAACAAAGGCCGTGGTATGTGCTAACATGTCCGTGGGAAAGATCC
>JAUTCZ010051444.1:0-10999 GCA_032273805.1 Melanodrymia brightae | reverse complement strand
CAAAACACTATGTTGTTAGATAATTCAACTGTTAGGAATTTCAATTTGCAGTACAAAAAAATTAATGAAATCTGATACTATTTGCATTTATTTACAAAGAGAAACAATCGTGACGGACGTGACACATATCATGAAATGCCCCATTACTGGATCTCTCCGATTCACCCTGGGGCGAGCGCCGGTTAGTTTCCCTGTAATCATGCATTTCTTAATAATATCAGGGGCCAGCCCGATCCTATGATCCATTATAGCCCATACAAAAGTTACACCCGCATATATACATGCGTAACATACATGCATATATACACCTAAAATAGAGTTAAGCACGTTCATTTGCATTTGATTGTGGGATAAGACGACAGCCGCATATTATGCATAATAGTTCATTCACATCATACTATAGCCTATAGGTATTAATTCTCTTAGCATAATCTATATACGTTAGCTGACTTTATACATAAGACTTACTAACAGTAAAAGATTTACTTTGGTCGACTTTCATCCAAATTGCCTTAATTTGATATAATTATGTCATACAGTAGTAGTAGTAGTTGTAGTAGTAGTAGTAGTAGTAGTAGTAGTAGTAGCAGCAGTAGTAGTAGTAGTAGCAGTAACAGTAGTAGCAGTAGTAGCAGTAGTAGCAGTAGTAGTAAAAGTAGTAGTACAAGTAGTAGTACAAGTAGTAGTAGTAGTTGTAGTTGTAGTAGTAGTAGTATTAGTAGTAGTAACAGTAGTATAAGTAGTATTAGTAGTAGTAGCAGTAGTATTGGTACATGTAGTAGTAGTATTAGTAGTAGGTGTTGTAGTGGTAGTAGTAATAATAATAATAGTAGTAGTAGTAGTAGTGGTGGTAGTAGTAGTAATAGTAGTAGTAGTGGTAGTAGTAATAATAATAGTAGTAGTAGTAGTAGTAGTAGTAGTAACAGTGTATCTCGAAGTTTCTTGAAACTATGTTCAGCCACTGTGTTGTTGTGTTTTGTTGTCAATAAAGGACCGTGCACAAGCACATCACTAAGAATGCTAGTATTTATTAGACGTAACAGGACTTCACATGTTTTGATATTTTAAATTCCAGCCAGCACTGACCGAGTTTCTCTACACATGGTCCCGGTTCTGTTTATGTTTTCATCAGTCCTTAAAGTTCACTTCCACTACGGAAACAAGGTCACCGCAAATGTCGGTCAAAATGGGTAAACAAGGTTGTAGATATTTATATAAAATGGCGGGAAATCGTGAGTTTGGCCTAATTTATGAGAAAAACAAGATAGATGCGAGGCTCAGCTTTTTGTTGCTTTGACAATAGTCGTAAAATAACTCCTTGACATGGACAACAAGGCGGGAAAATGAGGCTTGTTATATAGCGTTCTAAGTTTTAGTTAATTCCTGTGATGACACTTACAATGAAATGCACAAGCTGGGTTCCTTTTCACGACAGTTCTGTTACGTATATAAAATTAAATATTTTATTTGCTACGTGGATTATATAAATATTTCGATTTAAATAAAACGATAAATATTAAGCAACGCACAACAACAGTAAGAGTGTCTTCTGATCTAATTCTAATGCAATCGTTTGGCGGCTGCATGTAGATTTTATGGCAAAATTAATGTTTGAAGTATAATGGTTTGAGACTTTGGAAGATAAAAATGATGTCAACAGATTTATAAAGCTGTTAGTATATAAATGGTGGTGCGCAGTGGCAGACCAGATCTATGTATAGTCTTTATAGCCTCAGACAAGATCGTAATTATTACGTTTGACTGTGGGAGAGGAGAGTTCGGTGTTTTTTTTAGAAAAAAAGTAGACTTTCAATAGCGAAACAATGATATTTTTGTAGACGAGTGAATCTAATATGGTGCTTTTTAAATAAGATTTTCCCATGGGGGTTTAGTTCGAACCCCACCCACGTCCTCCTCGACCATGCTTAAATATGAATCTAGCTGCTATAATAGAGTAGGTTTTTTTCACAAGGAAATGCAAACGCCTAAGTGCATATAATTGGTAACACTTTATATAACCACTCATGAATTTTAATATACTATTCATGTCACACAAATATATTATTAACTGAGAGAGTGAGCAAGAGACAGGAGGGAGGCAAACTATAGTATAGTATATTTACTATAGTAAACACGACGTATTATGTCCATCATGGTATCATTTTCTCACGCATAGCGGATGTAAATATGGCTGGCAGGTCAGTGACGCGACAAGTGGTGCGTGAACAGGGGAGTTATTTTAATACTGCTTCTTTCATACATCCATTCAGAAAACAGATCTCGTGCTGCGTTCATAAATACTCCACAGTTCATCTGTATCCAGGTGGTTTGTAGGCGTGTGTACTTATCTTAGTATTCATGAACTTTTTCACAACTGCGTAGTTGAACTCATAAACACATAATACTATACACGACCATCTGCATATAAAGTGTATGCAAATTAGCATCCCAAAGTTAGTATGATAGAGGGAATCCGCTACTCTTGATAAGTAGAAACGGATATTTTATATGCACTTTGTCACAGGCAGGATTGTACATACCAGGGTCTTTGTTAAACCAGTTGAGGACAATGGCCATGTAAGTGGAAGTACACATACCCAATTGAGCCTTGCAGACCACTCACTCTGGGTTGGAGCCAGTACTGGGATTGAAACCCCCATATGCAACGAGCGGATTCGAACTATTTATTTTGCCATTTAAAGTATGTTTGGTGCATGAATGTATTGTTTATAATGGACAGTGCTAAAGTGCTCCCCACCATTATCCTGTGTTGTAAATATCTATGTAATTAATATGCTGTATTATTTAAAGCTCATAAGTTGTTCAACTTACAGCAATAAAGAACTTGACCTCAGTACCTATCAGTCTTAAGCCCGATGCGTTAACCACCGGTTTGCCATGCAGGTTAACGGGAATTATCAATACACGTACGTTAAAATAAAGTGTTCCGTTTGATGGTTATTTCAATCATTTTGGTTTTCAGTTTGCGTACAAAGCGTTACGTCATCATAGTGGATGTGGTTTGAAGAAGGCGTCAGACAATCGGCCATTACGTCACCACAGCAACAGCTGTAACAACCACGCCTCGCTTTCCTTTCCAGTCGAACAGTAACTGTCCAGAGAACATAATAGACGTCTGCAGCTATAAATAAGATCAAAGTGCAGCGGTTAAGTATGTGATGCAAATATAGAAATATTTCCAATAGCCATGATTGAGGAAAGAATTTTATTTGTAAATATTAAACGTCCTCAGGTATCGAGTTCGACACATCAAAGGCGCGCCCGAGTAGGTTCAGTTAATTATATGCGCATATTTCTCTAAAAGTGTAATGGTTCTATTTGCAAAACGCGTTCTACGTCTTCACCATTTAAAGGTACAATCCCACATTTTAAAACAGATGCCACCCTACGTGCGCATCTAATGCTATTTGTAATATGATGCAGGCTAATACAGTATTTTTATTATTAACATTAACATTTACTTATATTACATCTTATTGCTTACAATATCAATCATATGTACATGTATATCCTATGTGCTTCTGGTCATGCAAATTGTTGTACTAAATTATTGTCGGCAAAAGTCTAAGAACCATATACTAAGCTACTACAAACGCTTTAGATATACTTATATTGATATTGTAAGCAATAAAATGTAAGTAAATGTTAACTTTGATAAATATAAATGCTCTGTTAGCCAAGAATATGTTAGAAATAGCATTAGATACACACGTGGGGTAGCAACCGTCTTAAAACTCAGAATGTACCTTTAACGAACATTATGTTTAATACGAATACCAAAGATCAAAGGTTGTATGTATGTGGTCGTTATTATAACTGTTGAATGTCAGACATGCATACACATTTATTATGTGTATAGTTTCACATAACCTAGTAATAATACGTATAGCATACGTATAGCACATGTATAATAACAATATATACCATGTCTTCGCAAAAGCACCGGAACATGAGATTGGTTAAACATGACTAGTCGCATTCATCTTTATTAAAGACACAGTTGTGAGGTTTGGTGAACTTTCGGCTGAATTATACTAAATAAAATCCCATAGTGTGAACATTATGTGGTTACAACTGTTATAAGCAAATGTTCAACCAAACTCTGCATCATATAATATAACCTCATCAGGGGACCCGTTGGGTTATGTCCCGTTCCAACCAGTGATCCACGACTGGTCTATCAAAGGCCCTTGTGTGTACTATCCACTGGAACACATTGGTTATTAATCAGCGGTTACTAGATGTCAAGCGCATGGTTAATATAAGCACGTAAATAAGTTATAACTAACTTGTCAATATAATTATATTCTCTATGTAATTTGCTTGTTTTCTACAGTGCAATGCGCTGCTGTATTGTCGTTATCTTTATCACCCAAGCATTGCTAGCATTGCTAACATCTGACAAAAAATAATGCTTTGATGAAAATTTGTTGAGAAAAAATTTCAGGAATTTCAAAACAAGTATTTCACGGCCTTTTACAAATATGTAAAAAAAAATGCCTGTGTTGTTAAACGCGGTAATAAGCATGATAGCCAACTAATACCCGCAATTTAAACTCCGCTTTTTCCACCCATCAATGACTGTTTTGATCTCGCTTCTGGACTTATTTTACATATATATTAGATTTGTCAAAGCATCCGTAAGGTCCATGAGGATAAATTTTAAGACTGTTTTTCAGAATAATTATTTATTTTATAAATACAAAATAACTTTACATTTTGAAACGGAATTTGGTGCTAAAAATAAGTTTACTTTTATACATGTACAATGTATTTGTAACTATTCCATTGTGTGCTTCCCTTCACAAGACACAAATTTATGATTGTTGATAATTATGTACTTTTGACTGTAATGCATAATATATTAGCCAGTGTATTATACAAACGCTTCAGTAATAACATGAATTTTGTCCAGATTGTACACTCATTTACCATATGTTTCTGACGCTCAAATAGCCATTGATTATCAATGTGGAGGGTAAGCCGTTATAATCCATGCAGTACAATCGTTTTCAATCACAGACCATCCGCCACCCATTCCCGTTAATACACCATGATCATTCCCATTGAAACACTGATAAATAAAATACAAGCAATATCATCGTTCGCTGGTTTAAATGACAGCAATCAAATGCAATAACATTGGAAAGTGTATGTCCAATACCGTTCACCACAAGGTGCGCGTGATAATGACGCCTAAAGTCATCACGCATGCGTGCGTCTGACATTGTGTTTTTTACATCATGACACTGCTTAATACGATGCCAGCATTAATTATTAATTTATTTAAACGTGTTCGTATGTTTGCAGCCTTATAATTAAAACATTTCCAACGCCGTCTCTAAAATAGTTGAACTTTGGTCTTCATCAAATATTAATGTAGCGTCTCATGGTGAATTATCGTGCAGGAGAATTCATTGTGTATGTGACGACAGCGGAAGAATTCATTGTCTGTGACGAGTGGCGCGACAATAGAATCATGAATGGCGTGTGGTAACAGAATTTAAAAGTGTGAGAAAAAAAAAGTTGTACAGAGAAAATGCGAATGATAGTCCGTCCATACATACAAGAACATTGTGTATTCTAATAGCATTGCTTGAAACATTGTTAAATTGGAATATTCATTTTTTTGTGGAAGAACAAGTTGGCTAATACAATCATTTTATTAAACGTATAAACATACCGTTAATCGGTTAGACATATTTATACACGTATAAACACAGACATTTAAATTAAGTAATTACTTCATCATTGTGTTGATCACAAGTTATCTGCTCTATGAGCAGTTGATAAGAGCAAACATTTGCACAATCTAATAAATTGTGTTCGTAATGGACCATGATGGTCTGGTACAAAAATATGGTCTAATGTACCTTGATCTTATATATAGAGTATTATGAAATGGACAAAGCGGCAAATGGTTTTAGACTGTTGAATTAGTGCGGTAGGTTCGAATAGCATGTACCTGTATACACTTTGTGATTGTTTATTAAAAACAAAATATTTTTTGCTTGGAATTTGACAACACGCAAGGTATCATAACGACTCCCAATCTCCTAATCCCTACTCACACACCCCACTACCTCACAAATCAATTTTAGTTTTTCTGTCAAAATCTTTAATAAAAGACAATTTGGGACAATTTAAATTTAAAACCATATTTATTTAACAAAAATAAAAATTATATTTCTGAAAATGATATAGATAATAATTATTATGAATGATATGATATGCACGTAAAAAAGTTATAATTAACTAAAAAGTCCCCCTACAATCAATTTGAAAGTGATCTCCAACACGTCTGCTATAATAGGATAGCTTCTCTTCACAGCTGTGACAGCCGACATGTGTATAGTAAGAATTTAATATTTAAACTAACTATTCTCACGCATGCTTCACCTTCCTATCAACTATTGAATACCCCCTCCCCACCAACGTCCCCTTCGCCCACCAAACATTGCCACTGACGCACTGACACATGAACAGGTTAAAGACCCAACGCAATAAACATTTAATGAACACAGAATCTTTCTAGTGGTCATATCTGTGCATGACATCCCACAAATGCCATTTAATCTTATCTCCTTTCAAAGCGATATGTGTTTGCAATGCTGTCATAATTTCTCGCGGTATTGTTTTCCCCATCGCGGTCTGATGCGTTGGAAGAATACCTTGCAAGAGTTCCGCGCACCTGTGATGGTGTGTGAGCATCACAGTGTACATGGGTTAGTACTATTTTATTGTGTTGTTTGCAACATACTGTATTACAATATGTTTGGTCACAGCTTCCTTTCACGTGTCAGTTTGTTTCATATTCAAATTTAATTCAATCTTCTTTCAGAAGGGGAGTGATCCATCAACGTCATACACTCACACCCCGTGACAAAATACACATTGCTGTATGCATGTATCATGCTAAACTAAGGTATCTTTCACAAATAGTAGTACATGTACTATTACTACTACTACTACTACGACTACTACTACTACTATACTACTACTACTATTATTACTACTACTACTACTACTACTACTACTACTACAGTAACTATTACTACTACTACTACTACTACTACTACTAATACTAATACTAATACTACCAGTAGTAATAATAAGAAGTAAGTAATGTTAGTTTGGATACTAACCAATGCTCCATTAGCCATAAATATGTTACAACTAGGATTATGTGCGCACGTACGGTGGCATCCTTTTAAAACCCAGCCGTAAAACTAAAACTAAACATGTACATGTATGTGACTTGTGTTTTCCTGTTGGTTCTTTCTCCATGCACAAACATATTCCTTCAGGCGCCATATTTTGGGTGATACATGGATGGACTGATGACGTATTATATACATCATGACATAACCTAAGCGACAAGTACATTCTCGCTTTCCGCCACACATAGTGAATTATATAAGACATGTAATATCTTTTGTATCAATGTTCTCCGCTGTGGGGACAGTTCTCACGTGCACGTAACTAAAGACAAGGAGAGGACAAAACTGTTGTGGTTTAACTGCTTCAGATCCGAGGGTCTCTGTAAATGGGCGCATCTATAGCCTGCTAATCAGAGGCATGGTTTCCACACAATAACGCAATTACAGGCATGTGGAGATGAATGTAAAGCGATTCTAAAACATTAGTTATAGCACATTTTGGTCGGTTTTCTTCATAATGTGTCAAGATTGGCTCTGATTGGTGACACTCGTTGGTGAACCCATTTGAAGCAGCTTTGATGAGCGATATGCGAAGTAGCGACTGTTGAGTAACTGATGAGGTGATAAGTGTTACCTGTGGTGTTGCCTGGAGGTTCAACGGTATGAGATGGGAACTATTTTAACCAGGTGGATAGTTTGTACCTTTAACTAGGCACAATGGTATTACCGGTATACAATGTATGATGTACCATATATATTTGCCTAGTGTAATGTTTTCAACTGGAAACTCCCCACCCCCAACTCCCCATCACCATCTATCCCTTCAGAAATCCTCCTGGATAGGTTTTTAATATTTCCTAGGTTTTTAATATTTCCTAGGTTTTTAATATTTCCAAGTTTCTTTCCGAGGTGTTTTCACATTCTTCTCTCCGACTTCAAGTTCTTTATTTGCCTTAGGTACCATAAAAAAGTACAGTTGTATATACAATATGTACAAACAATCGTGGAATATATACATGTATTGATTATATATAAATGTTAATAATACAAACAAAATGAATGGCAATCAAATTAAAATTTAAAATAAATAAACGGTATCCCCACCATTTTCAAATGGGAAGGTAAAACCAACGGAGGCAAGATGAAAACATTATCTGAAAACATTTTTTAATCTCCCGGAATGGAACTTAGGAAGGAATTTGTCAACATTACACTGGTATTAAAGGTATTCTGTTGATTTACATAATCGAAAAGTAAGCTATTGTCCTTGAGTATACTATACTGTTCAGCCAAGACTGTGGCTTATGAACATGCAAGAGAAAGTCACGGGGAACAGTCTACCCATACAGGGTTAATCATTGCTCCGGGTCACTGAAACTATGTACATTACTTAATTCTTTTCAAGTTCATTATCACGACACCTTGACCTACTTGACCTCACGACAAGTTTGTAATCTAATGGTCAAACACACTAGCCTACGGAGAATTCTTTGTGCTACACCGGAATATATTGATGTATCTGTGATGTTAATTTGCAAAATATATCACTGTGTTGTCCATATCTATAATTTATATGTTAGGTTCCATCCACAACTTATTTTAAAATATCTTCAAGAAACAATTTTCTATGTAAAATTTTAAAAATGTCTAGCTGTGATATATCAATGTTACACATGCAATGCCGACAACAAAGAGGTAGTCATCAAACTCCGTTATGGTATTGGACAACCATTCAGGACCAACAACCACCATGAACTCGTTAGACAAGCTTGCAATGCCGACATCTCTGGGGTGGCGAAGGGGCAGGATATGATCGTATATCGCGAACACCAGGTATCACCATTGCATGCTTTAGCAGATATCGAAGAAGCTTTCCATCTCGATGTTGTTTATCGTACAGGCTCCGACATCTAGATTTCAAATAAGGTCACCCAAACTGAAATTCTATTACTCTGCCCGTGCTTTATGAAAGATTTAGTCTAGACTCTAACAAAGCCATAGAAATGACACACGGATGTAATTAGATCAGAATCTATATTTAGTCTTGAGCCTGATCCCTTAATTTTTTTTTAATCCCACAGCTGATATTGCTTGCGATCTTTTCTTTTGGTCAACACAGGCACCTACAAATATTAAGGTAAAAGATTAAAAATGCGAAAACGGTTTCATTGAGAAATTGTTTTCTGCTCTCAGAGATTTTGTTGTGTGGTTTATAGAAAATAGCTGACACGTTGCCACTTAGTTATATAAAATACTAGTAGATGACAGAACAGTATTAAATGTCTACCCATCCGATTGACACACAGCTACTATACTGAAAAAAAAGTGTGATTTATGTTGGGCACAACAAAATTACGTAGGATAATGTAACCAAACTTGTTGGTATACATGATAACGTGTGCGTCTGTTAAAGAAATCAAGATCAGCGTCATGTTGTAATATAGGATGGCTTATCGTTGCTCAAACCGTTTGAGAATTTGAGATGGGTAAGAATTCAGATTAAAAACAATAGTGCCGCGTACAATGTATACAGGCTCAGCTAGTAGGCTCACCGTGCATATTCTTCGAAGGAACACAATTTATATGCTAAACCATATTGGGGATTAATGCATACTCACATTATTAACACGTTCTCAATATTATGTTGGTGGATGGAACCTTCCGTTTAAGGGAGCGGGACGTAGTCTAGAGGTAGAATGTCTGCCTGTGGCGGAATGGGTCCACACGACTGGTTTATCAAATTCCATGGTGTGTGCTATCCTGTCTATGAGATAGTGCACATAAAAGACCCCTTGCTGTTTTCGGCAACAGTGGGTTCCCTCTGAGACCATGTGTCAATATAACCATGTGTCTGACGTCCAATAACCGCTGATTTATAATCGATGTGTTTCTAGTGGCGTCGTTAAATAAAACAAACTTTACTTTACATAGGACGTTGGTCATACCAGATTTGCACAAAAGACACATGGGCCAGACCCTTCCTGTTCACAGACAACTCGGCCACACTTTAAGCAGTTGTTGATGAGCTTGTGCTTCGACGCTTGACACTCACATGAATGTCGGCCTGGAAAGAACACACACAATATAGTGAGCAACAAAATAAAGATAAAGTTGGTTTGTTCAATGGTATACATTGATAGAATACTCATCAAGTAAGCAACAAAATAAAGATAAAGTTGGTTTGTTTAATGGTATACATTGATAGAGTACTCAACAAGCGAGTAACAAAATAAAGATAAAGTTGGTTTGTTTAATGGTATACATTGATAGAGTACTCAACAAGCGAGTAACAAAATACAGATAAAGTTGGTTTGTTTAATGGTATACATTGAAAGAGTACTCAACAAGCGAGTAACAAAATACAGATAAAGTTGGTTTGTTTAATGGTATACATTGATAGAATACTCAACAAGCTCTGAGGCAATACAGTTTATCTAGCTCAAGTGCATTGGTGTCATGCTCTATGAGGCTTTATAGTAGTCGTATTTAAGGGTTGCATACTGATTGAAAAGTTGCTTATAGCAATTTTAAAAACATTATGTTAAAGGTACAGTCCCGACTTTTAAGATGATTGCCACCGTAATTACGCATCTAATGCTATTTGTAACATAGTTCTGGCCAATAGATTATTTTTATTTATTAAAGTTAACATTTACTTATATTTTATTACCTTGAATATTAATATTTGTATTAAAAAATGCTCTATTAGCCAGAAATATGTTACAAATAGTATTAGATGCGTAAAAGTAAAGTTTGTTTTATTTAACGACGCCACTAGAAACACATCGATTATAAATCAGTGGTTATTGGACGTCAGA
>JAUTCZ010051433.1:0-11002 GCA_032273805.1 Melanodrymia brightae | reverse complement strand
GGTCCCCCCCACTTTTTAGTATAAATAACACGTCCTCCCCCCCACACTTTTCTTTAGGAAACGACGCCCATGGTCAAGCTCACTAGAAACAGCAGTTGATGTGTTTTGCCTTTCCAACAAGTGCCCTGTTAATGAACATTATTTATGAATGACCCACCGAGCACTGGCAGTTAACATTTAGAACTTATTCCAAACGCACGGAGTTTAGTACAAATGTACTTGGTTTGTTTGGGAAAGCAGCGTAGGTGTCCAACATTAAAATATTACGAGTACCTTAAATACATTGATATTTTGACTCACTTAAAATCAGTGTTCTGTGTGAGTGCAAGCCAGTGCAACTAATACGCACTATACTACATTATGTAATGAAGTATGCAATAGTAACTTTGCCTTGCTATAAATCATAATTATGTTGCGTTTAGTTTATGTTGCACACTAATTGTTTTCTTCGTTGAATGCAGGGAGGCACTACTGAAAATAGTATACAACCTGTGTGGTCACATAACAAGAGAGCAGTTTGAAAAACTCATGAGAAGGTAAAATAAAGCATAATTAATAGTGTTTGTTGTGTTCTCACTCAGAATGATACAATAATGTACACATCTAAATGTTAGTCCGAATTATAAACTTGTCTTTTTTTACCCAAGATCTATACGCCGTTCTAAATCATGGATCATATTTTCCTGTATTCAAAAGCATAGTTATTATGCCGGTGTATAAGGCATTCGGGCCTACATACCTAAGATTGTTTCATTCCGTAAAGTATGTGCAACATCGTGACATTTATGCACGGCTCTAGTGTGTATCGCGTATATCATTCCAGATTATATCAATTTTAAATCAGTCTACGTTATCGAGAGAAGTTGTAGTCGCGTTGTTTACTGAATATAATAATAAGAAACACAAGGTCGTAAGTGACATGTTGGCGAAAATTAGTTTTGCTGCAAGAGACAGTTTAGTCATGCTCACTTTCAATGGCAAACGGTCCATTTCGGTGTTTCGTCGGACCCGTTTAATACATGGTAGCAACTGCAACTTGTCTTCAATCATTCACGATTTGTGTAGAATATACTAATTGTTTCTTATGGTCATGATCTCATCATTATTTGTATTTACAGACTTGGTTTGGAGAGGCTGAGTACAATTTCCTTTGAACGGTTCATCAGCTGCTTTAACGACAGTGAGGTGAATAACTTACTGATAATAATCATGTTTGCGTCAAACTGTAAAGTAAAGAATTAAAGTGATTATTATTTTATATATGTGTGTGTGTGTACTCAATTAACATCATTGAGAAAGACAAGAAAGTAGACTCAGACAAAGTATCTATAGGACTAGACTGGGTTTAAGACGGGTCGCATCGTTCCTGTGCACATAATCCCAAATGTAACCAACTTCCTACATCTAACATGTTCTAATTATTGAAATTGCGATTAATTACATTCTCTTTTAAGCATAAATATTTGTATTTCCAATGAGTTTACATAGTAGCATTATATTGTTTACATACTAGTACACATGTGTACAGTAAATGTGTTCTGTTTGTATGCTAAAATATACACAGTCACTGTGTCTTATTTGATAGACGGTACAGCGGGAATGGGTGAAACCAATTCAGAATCTTTCCATCTCAGCCAATTTCCATCAGTTGGATCCAAATGCTACGCCAGCACACGCAATTGCCACCTTGAGAGAAGCACTTCAAACAAGGTAATTTATTATAATATGTTTTATATACATGTATATACTCCACAAACTATAGTCCATACTATTATAACGACGACACGTGAACCTAGACAGAGAGATTACTCACTTCTGTCTGTCCTGGGTAGGCAACACTGCCTTCTGGACACCGTATCCAGGACAGCGTCTCTGACCACTCCAACCCCCTCGCGACCAGCTAATACCTGGATTGCGGACGCCCTATTAATGCATAGGAAGTCTTTCGTGTAAAGTTATCCTCAATATGGTCGTATATCGTGGCTCATAATCTTACTATGGTTGATTTGTATGGACACTGTGACTCATTATAATTATTGGTAATTTATGGACTTGAGGTAGATCATCCAGGATTATCCTCTAGTCTGGCTTACAGATCATAGGTTTTGGTCATTTGGATACAAAACCTCAGAACACATGTTTATAATCTGATTGTGTTTTGCATCAGTAGTTATCTATGTCATCTAATTGTGTCTTTGTTGCTTATCAATACTTTATTGTTGGTAACAAGTACTGTTTTGCAAATGACCTTATAATTATAAATAAGCTTATTAACTGTACCTTTGTTTTGTAGTAAAGTGGATGTTCATGATCTCCTCCCTGCTGCCTGTTTCCAGCCAGGCGGTCACGTGATCGCACCTCAGTTTAGAGAGGCACTAGCAGTCGTTGATATTCGCCTTACTGATGCTGATTTCACAAGATTGTGGTTAAGGTGAGCTATTGTTTTCAAAACATTGATGTAATATTATTTATAAAAATATAATAATTATATATGTACACCGTATCTAAAGCAAATTCGATGGATTACCTTGCTTACCTGTATTACCTATTGTTAATATACATGTATCATTTAGTGATAACTATCTTTATTTCCGTTTTCTTTGATATTGGGGGAATAAAATTATTTGGTAGGCCTAATAAGAAAAGAAAAAGAGGCTTACCTACCCTAAAAATATTGACATGATTTTTTGTGGGTAACTAAAATACATATTAATATTATTAAATAAATATTTCTTTGAAATGTTCACAGGTTTGATCGGCAAAATATTGGTGCGTTATCGACATCACAATTACTCCGAGAACTAGATTTGGACTTGAGAGGACAACCCAGATTTGTTTCTGTGGCGTTGAAAAACGACATCAACCCCAACACCACTGGTCAAACGCGACATCGATCTGAGGTTGTGACGTCACGGACTGACTGGGTCGACAAGTACACTGAAGATCCACTAAGTGGCAATGTCAATCTACAGAGGACAAAAACAACTTTACATCAGACAGAAAACAAAGTGGAAACGTCTGAATCAGCAGAGCATCCAGTCAATGGTGTAATAGTGGATCCAAAAGTGCGGCATATCAGATCGTATAGTAAAAAGCAGCCGAAGTTTGATAACGTTGTAGATCATCTTCACTACAAGGTAATTATCTGAATAGGTCACCTTACTATATAATTATACATTGTAATGGTAACATAAATATAAATTTTAAAACATAGTTTGCTTGATTGATCCTTCTCGATACATTTCGTAAAGATTGTCTAAAATATGTAAACATTGAGGCTTTCATCCGCCATAGAACTATTATAATTGATATAATAATTATATTATTTGCATGCGGCTTTTTATAATAATTATGTTGCATGTGTGTATACATTGCAGCGCTTTGCCAATTTGCAAATTTTTATCACATAATCACATTATTATATGCTTCTTCCTTCAGATGGGTATCAAGTATATTACAATAATATGCATTGGTAATTTTAACAGTTTACAGAACTGTGAAATATGTTAATATTATTATTCTTGATGTGTATAGCGTCTGACGATCTGATATTTAACAATGCATATTTGTATTAGGATATGTTATAACGTGAAAGTTTTCGGAATTAAGACTTAAAAAGTGTTCATGACTATTTTAGTTGACATCATTTAAAGTTACTTAACAATAATTATTACGTTATTTTTCAAACTAGCTATAATGCAAGAAAGCTTTATTTTAACGTATGCTGCATACATTTCTATTAACCTGCTTAATTTCAGCCATGGCATTTTCATCTATAACGTGTGGGCATTATTGTTTAATTGTTAACACGCATTTCTTGGGGTATAGTATCCTGATGGAGTAAAATGATCCGATTTGTTCTTATTTCATTCAATAATATAAAATATTAATAACACATATTATCTATATTCTGGGGCGTAAAGAGTAATATAATTTATTTTGACAAGAAAAAACGGCAGAAAGTTATTTTTAAATATATTTTTGTGATAAATTATGGTGCTCAATTCTTTGACCGTAAAAACATTACATTATTTGTTCTTGATAATTTTTACACAGATTACCAGATATCTTGAAGAGGTGATTTGTTTGTGTTTAATATATTATATCCTAACAAGTTTTCTGTAGTCATCTGTTAGGCTTTTTACAGATTTAATATCTTGGCTTGTATTTTCATTTAATTTTTAAATAAAACCATTATGAAAATTTCATAATTTATTCATGATATATAATAATTTATTATTACTGACAAAACAATGGTAATAATTCATTTATTTCATTACAATATTCTTACAATTTAATGCAAACAAACATATTTTACAATAACATTACTAAAAACGAAAACAAGCCCAGATAATATTCCTGTATTTATTAAACTTGCTTCGTAATCCAGTTTATATTTACTGATTATCATTCATAGTCATCATTGTAAGCTAACATGACAGTGTGGTGATTGTAAAATTGATGCTTTACATATTAGTGCATAGTAAACTTACCTATTGTATAACACAAGTTTATCTTTTCTGATACTGTTATGCATTTAAACTAGTCACAATGTTTGACAGTTGTATGTGGTGATAATTATATTCGTGATATACATAATAATCAATGTAACTTAAAACCGCTGGTTCGAGTTTTAAGACGGGTTTACGCTAAATTATTAGCAATAGGACTATTATCAAAATGATCAAACAAGATCTACATGTACATACGCTTGAGTAACAAGGTTCGCTAAATGAGATCATATCCTGCACCGTATCTTGCCTCTGAAATGTCATAAAATTTGCAAGTGTCATTTCTCACGCCTGAAAGTCTTCGAACTTTTATTTGGAATGTCGTGGATAGTAAAAGTATGTCAAAAACTAGTTAATTGATGATTTTAGTGAAAACAAACTTATTTCATCTAATTTAAAGAACAAATGTTTCTTAAATAATTTTATACATTAAATATATAATCATGATAATTATAGTTTGTCTTATGTTACTATTGAACTTACTTCCCATTAACAATATGATTTTACTGTGAAATTGTTCAATTGGGGGGAAACCTTTGCTATCACATTATAAATTCAGTTAATTTTGTAAATAATTATTTTTACTAGTGAAGGTAGTAAATTTTGTTTACAGTGTATATTATTTATATTTCTGTTTCACCCTCATTTTATATTTGTCTAAAATTAATGATGTTATTTTTGCAAAATGCGTTTCAGCACTATTACACGTATACATGAAGTGCACACTGTCACGGTTTGACTATTTAAATCACGTGGCCAATGATTTTTAAACTTGGAATGGATTCCAACATTCTCAGCACAAAATGCCAGTGCCATGATTAGACATCCTCGGATGTAAAGAACATTTTCATTTAAAATTAACATACCGTATATGACTAAGATACAGGAATTTTCATTTTAAGGTGTGAAGTGAAAAATAGCATTGTAAATAAGAGAACTACTGCAGCCTCAAACTAACGCTAAAACACTTGGTTCTGTTGACAAGCGAACACGGATACCCGTTTGCCCTAATTCCTTACAAGCAAGCAGGGATATCAGAGAACATTGTACCATAATTTCTTCACTATTTCCATGACTAACCTGGTCAAACCTTGTCTCGATTCAAAATCTAATTTTAATTTCATTTTATTAATATCACTTCATTGGTTATTGGTATTCGTTTGCTAAATATCTGTATTAATATTTTTATTTGCATGTATTTTATGAAAAATGCATTCATCTTTCTGTTTCACAGATCTTTAATTTAAGCTGCAAAGTAGTCTTTCTAGTGTGTCTCAATTTTAGATATACAAATATACATGAATATGTCCATACGCACTAATAACTTTAATCATAGCACGTTAACTTAGTACACCCAGTCAACTAACTGTCACTGTAGATATAAGTATGACATATCTTACTGATGTAACGTTATTCATTTTGTTATTATATAATTATAATTTATACATTTACATTCAAATAAAGTATAATCGTTTTTTTAATACCTTATGTATAGAGGATGTATATATATACACAAATGAGTTTTATTCACAATTAATTAAATCATTATTGACTGTTTTAAATGCATACCCATTGCATTTGATTCATTTGTTCCTGTTAATTAAAAATCGAACATAGCATTTGGTATATACATACCCCATTAGAAACGCAGATCTCCAAGGTAAAAACAAGACAACTTTCTACTATAGACATAATGGATCAGCAATAGGTTAGATAAAACCAAAACTGCACTTACTCAACTCAAGGGTTAAATTCAAGAGTAATGCGTCTTTCATGGGTTTCAGTATAGTTTACTCTTCGTGATAAAACAAAATGGTGGCTAAATGAAATTGTTGAAATAAATTTCAATATATTTAGTAGGTTTTCTAAATTGTCTATGAGATATATTTTTTTAAATATTGATTATGATAATTATAAAATAATGAAATTAGTATCCTAATGCACGGACGATAGTGTTTTATACTACATGTTTAATAATGTGTTGTATGTTTGAAGTTTGAGAATGCGTACCATGCACTACTGACTGCATTCAAGTTGTTTGACTCGATGGATGATGGGTATGTGGCACGGGCTGATTTCAGACGCGTTCTGCAGCAGTTTGGATTCAACATCGCCGCTGTGGATCTGGAATCTTTTCTATCACGGTACGCATATTGATTTATCATTAAAGTTGAAAATGTTATGAAACATTAAAAAACATATTTATTATTATTTAATGTAAAGTTGTACCAATTCATATATAGGCTTAATAATATTTATATCTAGCTAGTTGATGTTGTTTTTTTATTCTATAGAGTTGGTATTAGATTAATCCAAGGGCTTGTGAACTACAGGGAGTTCTTGAACAGGTTTCAGAGCTGCAATGACAACAGTCTCACATCCCAGGTCATGTCTAACAGGAACCACTAGTAAGAATAACATTTATTACGTCGTAATTAAGAAAGTAGTAATCGCTAAGATATTGGCCCAATACATTAGCAGTGCAGCAAACCTAGAACAGGCATCACGCACACACACACACACATACACACACACACACGCGCGCGCGCGCGCACGCACACGCACGCACACACACAGACACACACACACACAGACACGCACGCACGCACGCACACACATATACGAATCATGGCAAACATCCTATTATAGAGAGTCATCCACGTCAAACACACAATGCCAAGTTTTAAGACGAATGCCACTGTCCTTGCGCAGATAATGCTATTTGTAACACAGTTCTAGCTCATGGAGTATTCTTTATTATAAAATTAACATTTACTTACAACTTAGACAGATGATGCATCTTATTTTAATCAGATTGAGTATATAAAGTCGATAAGTTTACATTAAATACGTTTCTGGCTGTCACCGATGGTAGACTACACGTATTATTCGTGAATAGTTTCTTAGTACTGGTGTCTGGTTTTTTATAACATTCCACTGATGATTTCACATTGATCATGTTAGTTTATCTTATTTCAGTTTCCAAACGAATGGCCATCCAAGTGATACCATGTCAGCAGAAGAATTGGAGGCTAGGATTGTGGAATACCTTCATTCAGATTTCATCAAACTACTAGCTCACTTCAGGTTAGTAAATAGATCAGAAGATCTTTGAAAAAAGTCCATTATAAATGTGAAATTATTATATAGTTTGTGTAATTCATGTTGTCCTGGCTCCTCTTTGTGCCAGGAAGGAGAAATCACTGCTGTCTGTTTTCCATGTTCATGCGTAAAATGTATACATGATGATAACATGTCCATTTGAACGTCATAAAAATATGCTTACACTTGTACATACATGTAAACACAGGATATGATATCAAATTGTATAATCTGATTCTCTTTGGTTTGAACTTTGATTATGAGCTGTGAAAGAAACATAAACCCGTTTGTTATGGTTTATTTTTTAGGTTATTTCGCGTTTTGTGCCAGTTCTTTATAAATTCAAAATGGGCACGAAAAAAACATTTTATTATGAATTATATCCTTCATATTTAACGTACCAGAAATTGGATACGTTCAACTGTAGTTGACTGATTGACTTGATAATATGTTTTTTGTTTGTTTACAGGATGCTTGATAAGACCAATCTTGGTGTGGTATCCCAGTATGACTTCCGGAATGCACTGGGGAAGTTTACTGGCTGCCAGTTGTCCGACTCTCAGTGGGCACAGTTGAAGACGGACCTGGGCCTTGGGACAAGTGGTTCTCTCATCAACTATCAGACATTTTTGCAGCGCTTTGACATTGAGTAATTAGATTTTGATTTCTTTCGTTCTATTAAAAAATTACAAGCCCGTATTGATATTATTTCTTTGTTCTTTCATTATTCGATCGTAATAATTATATAGTTATTAAAACAAAAATCATTAGAAAACGAGCACGTGAAGGGGGCTGGACTATTTGTACTGTAACCAGAATAAGATTCAACTTTCTGCATTGATTCCCCACTCCAGTCCTCAATACGCTAAAGTGTTTCTAAAGTGAGTTCAGGTGTGATTGATCCAACAGTAATTTGATTGTGTGTGTAATTTTTTGCAGGCCTGGATCCTGGAATACAAGACGCGAGGGAGCATTTACCATGCCGAGATACCCCAATGTTTATACGCCGCCCCCACAGATAGATATTCTGAAGGAGCGAGCCAAAACGTATCACCCAGGAATGGTGGACTCAAACAAGATCTATGTTGATGGCCTACGGCCCGTTCCAGAGGTATGATTATTTCAACGTACATTGTCAATCAACACATTCGTAATTATTGCGTGTTTGCTACTCCAGCCAAAATAGCAACATGAAATTATCGCGGATATTTACATTCTTACTTTGTAATTTTCGATTATGTTACTGGTAGTCTAGATTCAACTTTACCGCTTAAAATGAGTACTTACTTGAAATGAAAACTTTCTCATGCTCAGTTGTTCTCTCATCAACTATCAGACATTTTTGCAGCGCTTTGACATTGAATAAATCAGTTTAGCTAACTAATATGCTCAGACAGTTGAAGATTTATTACAACAGATTTTGTGAATAAAATTGCTTAATAAACTAATTATATATGCCTGGCCATAAATGTGTAGACTGTAAGAGCTCTATTAAGATACAAGTTTCTGATGTCTTATGAAAGTAGATTTTGATGCATGGTTTATATCATAACTAGTTTTAGATGGATCTGCAATCTCTTGAATATTTTATATACTAATGTTATGAACCTTTGTCTGTAGGCTTTATGAAAATATGTAATATTTTGCAAGTTGTATAAGTAATTGTATCATTTCAGATGGATAGACTTGTGCATGAACTACTTAGAAGAAGTGCCCACACTTTTGATAAGGTGAGTCATTTTTTGTTGACTCCATATTTCTGGTAATGCTGGAACTGGTAGTCCATTTTCATCAAAGATTAAATTTCGATTTATTTTCAGTGTGTGGCAAATAAAACATTAAAGTTATGTAAATAATTGAAATTCAAAATTGTGAGTTTTGTGTCAAATTTGACCCCTTATGGTTTATATCATACTAATTTAATGATAGTGAGACAACTACATGTATTAAATGTTTATTTGATGGAAATCTTTCTTTTCTATTATTTCAGAATTTTAAAGAGATGGACCGAAAAGCAACAGGGAGGATGACAAAATGGCAGTTTGGAGCATTACTAAAATTGTACGTTTGATTAATTAGTTAATAATTATATACTCGTTTTAGAATATATTTCATAATACATTGATACTGATTAGTAATGTTCTGGTTAAACCCGTATTAAACGATGTATGGGTGGTTTGGATTTGGAGTGGAGGGTATCTGAACCACTTTATGAATGTTTCTAAAAATCAACATATTACATACACTTTTCTAAAAATGTATTTGAATTTTTGTAATTGAAAGTCCACTTTTATAAAAAAAAAAAAAAAGGATAAATGAACCAAAAGGAAATGCCTAAATACAGGCCAGCTGGTATTTTTGTGGATATGTTCAGAAATACTATCTGATCATGTGTGCTATGAACTGTATGAACATCTCATTTGTATCATTAACTTGGTTCTTAACACAAGTTAAAATAATGTTCTAGTGATATGGTTACTATATCATTGCAGGAATGGCTTGAGTCTGTCGACGAGGGAACTGGATCAGTTGTGGATCTCGATGCCAATTGAAGCAGACAACATGTTTTCTTATTGTGCACTGCTTGATCATTTTAATGCAATACACAAAATACCACATCCCCCAGCACCCAGGAATATCTTATATGGTTTGTGTCAAATTATAACACTTTTAATAATAATATGCATATTTCATCATTGACTTCTCGGTGACAAAACTATTGACCTTGCCAAATGGGTATATATAACATGTATTCACGAATCACAGCCAAAAGCATGACACAGTCAAAATAGACATCAGACCGTGTCAATGATACATCATTATTGTCAAAAAACCTATGAAAATATAACATGACACTTTTGAAAGTTTTCTCCTGTCGATGAGATACATTTCCTTTTCTGAAAACAGACATCACTCTTCTGGGTACCAGAGATCGAAAATACTTCTTGGCTCAAAGAAACACTTTAAACCATGTAAAACAGAACATAGCCTTTTCCACAAAAGGTTATTCTTTTAACAATACCAAATGTTGCAAAACAGAATTCTTCATAAAATGTTTCTATAGTGTACTTATGATTGTTTTCATAGTTGTTTTTTTCTAAGTTCAAAGGTCACGAGTATTGTTATTTTCAAAATGACTTTATACACTTCTATTCATAGACTGTGCTAAATTTGCAATTATTAAACATCATAGTAAAAATAGAACAATGTTATTGAAAATAGGAAATATTGCAATTTGTAGCATGGAATATTTATACAAGTATTTTTTACGAGATAAATATAGTCCATGGGCTACTGGGGGTCACCGTGCACCCCCCCCCCCTCCCCACTATCCAACTTCTCGGGTATTTTCAAGTACCCCTGGGTCTTAGGGTCAGGAAAAATCATGT
>JAUTCZ010051422.1:0-11004 GCA_032273805.1 Melanodrymia brightae | reverse complement strand
TCGTCAGATACCAAAACTGTTAACTCGTTTCATAAAAATGGTATGACAGGCAAACTCGGTTAGTATTCTATATTTATACGGGTCGCACATTTACAGCAATACATGTGTCATCTGCTGTGGATCATTAATGTGTAAATACCCTGGTCTTACCAAGATTCCCTATGTTGACATTCATGAGGTGTTTATTTGGTTTGAAGGGCTTCATCGATTTTAATGTATGCTTATCGCTTTTATTGGTATAACTAAGGTGGTAGAATATACAATATAGATCGGAGTGTGCATAAATCATATTTGAGGTCTTTACTGATATAACTTCAGACATCTGTGGCTTAGACAACTAGGCTTACGTCACAATTAAAATACCAGTGTTTTGCAAAGCTACTGTGGGCAGAGCAACAAACTGTAAAATATTACACAGGATGTGCACTGTTCGGAAATTAACAGTTCCAACCCCATTGAGGCTTGGTTTTTTCTCAATTTTGCAATGCATAAACCTGCCTTGCGTTCAATAGGGCAAGTGTTCTAACGAGACAAACAATTTGACTGGTACTGATCGTGTACTATCGTATCACATTCGTTTAATGTTAGATGCAAACACCAGTGACAAAATATTTAGTCTCGGTAGCAGAATGCTCGCCCTATTGAACACAAGGCTGTGTAAAATAAGTTTGTTCATGTATATACATACCGGTAATAATAAAAGTTATTACATGCATTTTTATTTATTTGCATTAATATTTTCCATTGCATTCATTGTCAAGAACATAACTAGATAAATGAGGACTGCAATACAAAATATTTATACAAATAAAAGAAAACTCATGAAATAACACCTACATGTAGGTACATGTATTAAGTTTGGTGCTAATGAATAATAAATCACTTCATCTAGTCATCATCACAAGTTAAATCCTTTTGTTGATCGAGTACATGGTATATTTTAATTGACATCAGTCTAAACTTTTTAATCTAGCATTCTTCAAACCTGTACATTCTGTCAGTACCTCATGGATTCAGTTTAGACAGTTCACTACACTTGTACATGTCTGTATGCTGTTATTATAAAATATCTGTACGGTTACATCAACATATCATTTATTGTATTTTTTATATTAAATGTATTTATATATTATTTCCATATTTTTTATTGGTATAACCTCGGATACATTATATTCTTTATTGCAATATTCCAAGTGTAACTTAATATTTTGTTCTTTCCATGTAACCACATTTAATTTTCATATTTGTTGACAGACATGTTGTCAGTGTTAATTTTATTAGTTTATGAATAGTCATATATTCCAATTACTTACTAGTTACAAATAATTGTTCTTAATTTAATAATTTGTTATTGTATGTTTTAGACTTTATAACTTTTAAGTCACTTATTTTTTTAAACTACCTGTATAAGTAGGCCCTACTAGGGTATGAAATGTGTTACAAGTGAATACATTTGATCTGAGTAAAAAATAGAATTTCCTATTGACAACCATCTAGTGTTGTGTGGGGAAATGGAATAGTGATAAAATAACATGATAGTACTTGGTTGTAAATGTGTAGTTTGGTTGTTAAATATCATGGATGTAAAAAGTAAAAGAATATTGTTTAACAGTCATGCAAATACTTTCTGAAACCCAGATTGATTATTGAAATACCAATAAAAAGATTTGCTCATCATAGAGTAGACATGTAACATTTTAATTTAATGTGTATAATGAAATTAGCAAGTCACAATTACATGTATTATAAAACTGCATTTTTATTTTTATTATTCCTGTTATATAACGAATTTCTGTTGATGCATTCCATTTGTACACATATACTAAAATCATTAAAGATTTGTTTTTTTGTTCATGTGATTTGTTTTTATATGAACCAAAAGTTTAGAGAAGAAAAAGGGTGCTTGTTATGTATAATCCCAAATGTGCATGGGACAGCATGTACATGTAGTAGCCAATGTAGTTACACATGTATTGGATTAATGATACACTGATTAATATTGCATGTCATGTACATAGGATTTTTGCCAATCTGGGACAAATGTCTGTAAAATATTTGACTTGTCTAAATTTTATAGAAAGTTATTATTAAATTGCAATATACATTGTACATGTACCCAATTTGGTTTTTACTTTCTCTACATTATTTTCACCAGCACAACCATTAAGGACTCTCCCTGATAATGTAGTCTGTTTGATTGTAGTAAATAGGATTATTATAATAAAAACTAATAGGGTTTAACGTCCTGTAGTTTAATTTTGATCAAGCCGTCATCCGACAATTAGTTTATTTAAAACAAAACAGAAAATTCCAGAAGCAGCCAGTTTTGTACAGGGGAAATGTTGATAGAATTTTAAATTCTAATCCCAATTTTTTTTATGGATGCACATGTCACACTATATAAATGTTTGATAAGCGACTGTGTTACTCAAAGTAGTGCTAACGTTACATGTGATGCTACATTGATCCATTACTGTAGCTTTTAAAAAGGCTTCTATCCATAGGAGCCAGGCATAGCTCAGTGTAAGAGCATTTGCCTGAAGTCAGACAGGTTGATGGATCGATCCTTATCAGTGGACACTGGGTTATTTCCCGTTCCAGTGATCATCCGCTACTGGTCTACATGTATCAAAGATCATGGTGTGTACTATCCTGCCTTTTTGGAAGTGGAAATAAAGACTTCTTGCAGTCATTTGGTAAGAGTAACATTATGTAACAGCAGTGGGTTTCCTTTGAGACCATGTGTCAACATAACAGTGGTTTACATCCAAATACCACTGATTATTAATCATTGTGCTCCAGTGGTGTCATTAAACAAACCATCTTCATCTGTCCACAGGAGAATAGGCTGCATGGATCCACAAGACAAGAATGCATAACGGATTTTTTTTTTAAATGGGACAATCATCTGTTGTACAGATAAAAATATGACAACTCTTGTTCAAATATATTTTATAAAATAATTTAATAAATTTCAGTGACACTTTCAGCAAGACAATGCATATAATTGTAAAATTTATTTATAGAATATACATTATGCTACAAAATATATACAAAGATGCAAGTGGCATATTACAGATCATTCAATAAATATATAATTATATATCATTACTTTTATCGTATCCAGTATCAAAAGGAGTTCACACTATGTCATTAAAGAACAGTTTGTCATATTTTGACAGAGAGGTCCATCTTAAATCATTTTAATCTTTGATAAAAAGAAAACAAAATGTGGGACATTGGTACACACATGAGCACAGTTTACATAATATAACAACAAACCTTTACAAATAAATATACATGTATATAATTTAAAGTTTTTCATAACTAGGCTCAAATGTACTAAATATAGAATCACAAAAGAAAAACAAATGAAGCAAAATACTGTATAACAATAACTGAGAAAAACAGAAAAGCGTTGTGCCTGTGTGCAAAGTGCACGTGACATGTCCACAGGCTGTCAATGGGATACATTGAGGGAGAGCAAACATTAAAAAAAATAGAAAATAGAGATTTAGGTTTTCTCTCCTGGCACTTCAGACTGAAACATTTATTGAAACAAGAAAATGAACACTAGATTATCAAAAGGAAAATTCATAGTATTTATCACATTAAGCTTACAAGATAACAACGAAGTTAGACCAGACAGACAATAAAATGAGTAAACCAAACCAAGTAAATAATTTGGATGCAGCATTGAGAAAGTGGCCAATGTTTCTCGACTTTTATTGCCTGCATGTCGATGCTGTACAACCTCGTGATCCATAATTAAGTCATTGCAGTAACAGCAAAGAATTTTCCCTGAAATGTCGCATTTTCTTATGTGACATCTTTGTCGATGGTTTTGATTTGTTTTTGCCGATTTTAACATTTACATACAGTTGACTTGTTCTGCCGACTGTAGCTTAGATTTAAACAATTCAAAAATCGAAAATTGTTCATACTGCAGTAGTGTTTTCACTTTTGAGTGTCGTTTATAAGAAATAACTCATTAGGCGAAGGTGCCGTTTGAGGCAAGACAATCTTCCACGGAACTGCAGTTTCAATCTTGTGAACCATTCAAATTCATTTTACAAATTTTAATTTTAAATGTGGTATAACTTTACTATTTCCTGAAAAAACTAGGTCTAGGAAAATCTTCAAGTAGATCTAGCAGAGAATAAGGAATGTTTAAAATTCTGAAAAGGCCGACTTTGCTATTATGCAACTAGTCCATCAAAGGCTGTGGTGTATGCTATCACATTTGTAGGAAAGTTGACATAAAAGAACGCTTGCCGTTATATACAGTAGTAAGAGTAGCCTATATGGCGGCAGTGGGTTTCCCCTGTAACCAAGTGTCTATACAACTGTGTTTAAGATCCAATAACCACTTCATTTATAATCAATGTGTTCCAGTAATATCGTTAAACAAATTTTATCATTTTTTATAATTGTATGCATTTTCTCACCCAGTTGATAGCACATACTACAGCTTTTGGTGTACCAGTAGTGATTGGACCACTGATTGTTAAATTGTTATTCGTCACACGCTTAGACAGGGACCCCAGTAACTTGAACAAATGCTGCTGTGCACTGCAGGTTCTCCATGGTGCTGAATAGTTTCTCCTTCAGTGTGTTCATGGGCTTCCTCTGGTTTTGGTTGTAGAGGCAACGTTGCAGGAAATGATCCAGTCATTGGAGCTATGCCACAATGACATGTTCCAGTGTCTTCCACTCAGACTTTTTTGTACATGTGGTATTTGAGTTTACAGTGGACTACATCACTGTCCATACCCCAAACATCAGAATTTTTATGTTACGGTTTTTAAAGGATTTAAAGGAGTTATTTTGCTCCGAGAGAGAAAAGCATATTATTAAAAAGTGCATATCTTGAATGGGAATTTACAGAAACCACTGTAAAATAGGTATTACCGGTATTCGTAAGTCTGTAATTTTCACGTTAGACATTTAACTGAAAATTACAATCACATGAATAATTATTAGCAAAGATAATTATTAAAAAGATAACAGTGGTGTATTTGCAACGTGAAAATTACATATCACGAGGTCGATTGTTTTTTGGAAATCGCAAAAATTTACAGCTGCACAGTATTTAGCTTCAGCTCAAAGTAATTTGTGATGAGGTAGCCCATTAAAACTGAAGAATGCTTAGATTTTTACATGTTCCACTATTTCTGTAAGTGCGAAGATTTCAAGAATCATCATACACGGCAGAGGAATCAGTGAAGCGAATTTCCACAAATTACGTAAGCTATTGCTGATAATCCACCTATCCTCTGATCATCACATTTAAAACTTTGATGACTTTCTAATTTTACAATATAGCATGCTACGAGTATTTTTGTTTGGTTTATTCACTTGAATATAAATATTTGATTATGTGGTGATTCCAGTGTATTAAGTAACTTGGTCATCTTTTTTGAAGGAGTAAAAAACACATTTGGTTTTGATGGATTTCTGGTTTCGTAAGAGCTTGGTTTTGACGAGTTTTACTATACAGGAAAAATGTGGATTGTTAGACTCAATGGTTGTTCAACCAACCAGTGTTTAAACAAACCACATACAACATAATTCTGAGAATTGACTCTTTGTTATTTAATATTAATATTATTTTGAGATAACAAGCTATGGAGAGAAATAATGTGTACTATTTGCTCTGATCGCATGAATAATTAAAATACAGATTTGTGCCTACTTTCAACAACGTTAATACCACAACACAACACAAGTACAGTAATTACATCAAATTTGAACACCACCAATTAAGAACACTTCCCAAACTAGCTGGTTTAATCAAAAATAATTTGATGCCGTTCAGTATAATATAAGCTCCATAGTTTGTTATATGTATTTGTTGTGACAAAACGACAACACACATAGATGGTTAAGTTTGGTATTGTACTGCAGAATAATCTCAACAAACCAATGGTTAAACAAACTAATCAACTGAGAAGAATCTGTGCCGGGTATTAATTCTCTCGGTCTCGTGTTGAATATTGCTGGAACAAACAAAAATTGAATTATTAAACCCTTTTAAACCTTAGTATCATAATCTTTTCTTTTCTCATCTATTTCATCTTCATCTCTTTATCCCTTTTTAACCATCCCCTAAACCTTCTCTCATTCTGAGTACAATTTCTGATCCTGCTTTAACATTAAATTGACATAAGCACGTTAACCCCCGACATCTGACCTGACAGTCATTTGTGGGCATACATACATACAATTGAATTAAACAATATAAGCACATTGTAATATTAGTATCATATGTTACATGGAAGTTTTAAAAAACAAACTAGCACTAATTACCCTATTTATGTTCGAGTGAGGTCTATATCGAGTTAAACAAATGTATTGAAAATCATTATTTGGAGACTAGAGATAAAAATTTACAAATAGTACTAAAATAGCTATGAACGCGTTATGTTGTTTTTGTTGATTTCCACCACTAATGATAGAAAAATCTATCAGTGTGTGAGATGAATTTCTCGTGGTGTATTTTATCACAAGTCTGTATAGCACCACCAAAGATTGAAAAACTGAAACATTTTAATTTAAAGACATCCTACAAGATACACATAAAGTCTAAATTTACAAAATACAAACCGATTTGTGTGGGACATTTTCTCGAGCAGATGGATTGAAGATTTGATTACCAGTCCTCTGACGCTCACGAGCCACAGGCCGAACTTCAAATGGAGGCTCGTCATGTACGCTGCCATTCGATTGGCTGAAAATGAGTATATTTGTATTACTAGGTAATACATCTGTTCTGTACCCGTTATCCATACATGTAATAACAGCAAGGGATATTTTATATGCCCTTTCCCACAGATAGGATAGCACACCATGGCCTTTGATGGACCAACCATGGATCATGACTAATTGGAACAGGAAATAACCCAACGGGTCCCCTGAGGATAAAAAAAAGTGCCCCATCAAGCCGCATGTGAACGGTCTACCGCTGAACAACATCCCACTCCCAAAGTAGAGAAGAAAGAGAGAAGCATGGCAGGTAACAAAAGTGAAAAAGTGTGACTGAAATTTTATGAGGTCCAAGGCAGACAAAACGGAAACCAAAAACAGCCGAGCGATTTTTCTTTTATTTAACACACAAAAAAACCCACACAATTTCTCTCACGACAGCCATGGAGAAGTGATAGCAATAGGGAAAGATTACCGTGGTCTCTGGTGATTTCCTCTTGTACGTTGCTGCCCTCGACTTGATGTTCTCGGGTCCGGATGTGATCGATTTCTTCCTGGTGGAACTGGTGTCGAGTTGTATGCACTGGGTGCTGTGACTTTCTTCACATCTGATGGAGACAGAATAATTGATGTATTTTTTAATATCTTAAAATAGCTTGAACTGTTACAACTAAAACAGTCACACCAATTTAAATTGAAGATAATAAATCATTTAACGATATAATTAATTTTGTTGCATCTTTAATATGAAATTATTCAATTGTTCAGTTGTGTATTATAATTATATGAATACAATTTTTGAAACATTAATACAAAACCATGGACCACAAAATAGTAATGTGCAATTTGAATAGGTTATTATCATTATATCATCCATGCACGATAGAAAAACAGCGGAGTCAATTAAATAATGTTTAAAAATAGAAGTTATATATATGATTTAAGATTCAACTTAGCAGAGCTGATTTGTAAATGCTTGGAGCTAACAAAGGGCAGACAATCCAATCTATATTTCATGTTGATGATAAGTTTTGTAATGAATTGTTGGTCTGAGGCTACATATTACATAACGAAAAAAAAAATCCAGTTACCTTTAGTTACATGTCTCCTCTTTTCCAAGTTATCCTCATTTTTCAGAGCCTTTTTCTGTGAGCTATTCACTGTTGACAAATAGTCTATACCACCACCACCACCACCACCGGGAGAGGAAGAACCGTATAGCAGACTGTCCAGAGTATTGCGAGTTCGTGCCGCAGTGTCTTTCTGTGATGTCGACTCATGAGGTGATCTTTCTGAATTGTGCACGCTGCTTCGCGAGTGATCACGGTCACGGAGGTCTGTTCTGGACGGCCTAGTCAAGTAGTCATCAAATCTGTCAGACGAGCTGCCATACTTGCTTGACGTTGAATGAAAAGCAGAATTACTGGGTCTAGATGTTGGAGACAATAATTCAGGTCTAGTGTCATTAAATCCTGGTGTATAATAATCTCTCTCCAGTGACCCTTCCTCAAGATCTACGTACGGTTCAAAAAATTCTTGTAGGTCAGGGTCGTCTTGGTGTTTATGTGATGTTGAACTTCTGTCGCTGTCTGCATAATTAGAATTAACATTTCTCTGGTTTGGAGTTTTTGAAACCGCAGGAGTTGTAGTTCTTGGAGTCATGGTAATATTAGCATCACATATTGACTGAGGAAAACAAAAATTTAAAAGATTTAAAAATATATTTATTATGTATAGCTACTAGGCATATTATTGTTTTCACTATCCTGTATGAAAAATAATCCACTGACAAGTTTTCTATTTTCTTGTCTATAATTGGTCAAAGATGACTAAACGTGTGTTACATTTTGCATCATGTGTGTTTGGAATCTGAGAACGAGATAATTTCTAGATGACAGAAGAGTGCAGAAAATGGCAGATAAGATAGTTCATTTAGATTAAGTAAAAGTTAATGAAGGCTTGCTGTTAATAATATTTGTTGGATATCATGCCCAGACAGATTAAAAGATTGATTCCCATGATCAGAGAACAATCCAGGAAACAGTAAACTTGAACTGATGACGTAAAACATGAAATTTGATAATTCATCAGCAGACTATTTCTCATACAGGATATAGACAGTGACTTATGACTAACGAGGAATTACAGATTATCTTTCCCGCTTTAGTGAGGGACTGAAAACTTTAATTTCACTAGGGACAGATAATCTGTAATTGCGAGTATGGAGTATGTTATTGTATTTATTACCCATATGAAATAATGCTTCCTAACAAATTAAGTAAAAGTTGCAAAAGGGTTTCCACCCCACCCCCCGACTAATTAGTGCTATATTGAAATACATGTATATACCTGGTGCTGAACTAGGAACTCTACAGGGAACAGCGCAGTACAGAACTCACATGGTAACATCACCTCATCATCGTCACTATCAAGGTAGTCGTGGCTGAAAGGAGATGCCTAACAAGTTATTGGACATGAATAACCATATTACATTCAGCCAAAACTAGTTATAATAAAAGTACAAATATAGTGGCTCAAAGAATGCTAAATTGAGACAAATTTGGAAAAGATATTTTGCAAATATTTTTCTGGGAAATAGAAACAATATCGAACAGACAGAAACATAGAGGCATGATCGACAATATGAACGAACAACAAATATAGAGTTTCATACTATTCAATCTGGGTGGAAACATTTTCATCATCTGTTATTATCTCTCTCTCTAGGTTGTTGATAACTGGTATGTGGGCGACAGTATGGTGGCTTGTTACAGCGCTTTCATTGTTACGACCTTCTGAAATTGGGCTCGCGTCTACCCATGCTCCAGATGTAAGTGGGTCACAACCACTCTGCAGAATAAAAATGTCCATGCAAATGGTATACTGTAATATGGAATGGATGTTATTCTTGTCTATGTAATTATCACGTTTTTCACATTCGTTATTTAACTGCAAACATTAATAATATCACGTGAACAGTTACTAAAGACAATGATCCTAATGCAACCCAAAGAAATGTTGCAAAATAAAGTTACATTTGATTTTTTTTCAAAATTGCTAAAAAAATTTAGAGTTGCGAATATTTCCTGTTGTACATATTTGTGGGATAAATGTTCCATACAGAAATGTGATTCACATGACCCACAAACTAAATGCCCATTCGACCATGCTTTGTTTGGATTTCAAATAATCTAGATCTAACTTATTAGTATGCTTTGTTCAAAATGAAGTGAAACTGATAAATGATCAATGTTATTAGTGACACAGTTACAAGAAACACAATTATGGCTTTAATGCTCATCTAAGAATTACTTGTAAAAATGAAATGTGCATTAAAAATAGCTGTCGATTGCACACACTCTCATCATAAGAATCTAGTAATAATAGTATTTGTTGTCCCTTGCAGTGGTATATAACATTTAAACAATAACTGACCTGATGTTGTACCAACATTTCTCCACTAATTAAATCTCCACAGAATTCACAAGGCATAAGTTCATCATCTAAAATAAAAGGAAAGCAACATAAAATTTGTTTTAAATTACCGCATATTATTAGGTTGCAAACATGCTTATGGTTAGAAGCATGAGGGGGATAAACGACCGATACAGTCTCAGTCACAAACTACTGTTTTTCAATTATCACCAAAGGTTCTTTTATATGTACTTTTCCACAAACAGGACACCATGTACCAGCCTTTAATTAGCTAGTTGTTAAAACAGAATCTGAAAATAAATACGTATATAATGTAGTTTAGTTTAGGGTATATATTTAGAGACCATCAGGTTATCTATTGAGGTCTGGAGGTATAGCTGAACATTGTAACATTGGAAGATAGACATACAGTGGACTCTGTCTAAACCGGACTCGCTTCGTACCAACGAAATTGTCCGGTTTACACAGAGGACCTGATTAGACAGAGTTCATGATTCATCAGTTATGTTTCGTCAATGAATTGAAAAACTTCAGAAAATAGTATTACTGCAAGTTATAATATATTATCCCAGTCTTTATCATTGCATATTAGGGCAACTATGAACGCATTGATAAAATTGATGTTCTATAAGGATTGTTTTAAACTATAGTAACTATAGAAACGAACCCAGTCGTTTACGTTGATGAACAAGTCATTTGCATACATGTACGGAAAAAGACGGACAGTTATAATTGATTACGGAAACATATTTATTTCCGGTATGATCATAATAGATGACGGCTAATGAATTCAGAAAATTATATCTTCCATTCAAGAAATAAAAGTAAACTGTCTGGTTTTACTGTGAAAATGTATTAGTATCA
>JAUTCZ010051411.1:0-11005 GCA_032273805.1 Melanodrymia brightae | reverse complement strand
GCGGCCCGTAAGAGGGAATTGATGTTTCAGCATTGTGATAAAAATATAAATTTGCTTTGCTTACCAACACCACTGCAGTACATTGATTAATAATCATCATCTGCTATTGAATGTCAAAAGCACGGCTATGTCGACATATATTTTAACCTGTATGTGAAGGCCACCTGCTAATAAATACCACTGTCTGTATGTCTGGTGAGTGGTCTTTATAGACAGGGTTGACTGTATAATATCTCTAAGGCAATAGTTAACGGACGGCTTGGCAACACACACTCTTCACACTATAACGTTAATGTGATGATACAACAACCTGAAAATACTCTGATTTATTAATGAACAGCTGCCTGTTTAATATGCTGCCATTGATCTATATCGACAGATAGACAACCCTTGGCTTTGTGAACCTGTACTTAAATATTATAGTATTATACCACGGGCTACGTTGTCCCGTGTTAAATCTTACGTAAAGCGAGATATGACGTCTGTCCATTGTTCTAGTTTACTTCACTGACCTTCGGTTTAATGATATTCTGTGCAGGACTGGACTGGACTGGACACGAACACTGGCTGTTGCCCTGTGATGTATTATATCATCACTGTATTGTAAACAAGTCATGTACGAACAACAGATCGGAGACAGGTCACTCATGGAGTCTCCCGTCCCCACCTCCCAAACAATGAGAATATACACTACTATTTATTTACTATATAAGGCTGTGAACATGGCTTCCCAACCTGTTCGCTACCTAAGTTTTGGAGGCAATAAATTTCTTTGAAAAAAAACAAAAAAAACAAAAAAACAAAAAAAAACATATAAGAACGAGGGTTATTGTCCTGTTTTGCACTTCCTGGAAGGCTTGCTAAACTATAGTTATTTTTTATTGTTTTATAAAAAAAGACAATTTATTGTCCGTAGTTGTTGGCCCATGTTATCGCGTGTTTACGTTTATATTTTAATGTGAGTCGTAAACACTGTCACCTATATACGTCACAACACATCAACTATTATAAACTACCGGTATCACATAAACGAACGTTTTATAACGCTAAAGTGACATTTTCAACACACCAGAATACTTATACAGGATGTTGTTTTTTTAAGTCGGTTCCGTTATATACACAGCCAACTGACAAATGCAAACAAATCACAAAGGGAAAGTGCGCTATTTGCAATTACAGTGTTTTACTCATTTATGCAAATTATGTCTGATGCTATACCCTACTTTAACCTGTTTCGCGCGTTTTCGTCTTAGATAAATAAAAAAACACTGCTAGACAAAATAAATGGATGTACTTACGGCGGGTACTACCGGTTCTCAAGGCAGAATGCGCTCATCTTTTGCAAACACCTGGTGTCATCACTGCTTTGTCTGTGATTCATGAGTACATGTTCTATCTCGACGTTTTCGTAATATCTCATCGACTGTGACTTGTGCAGCGATGTGGAATTGCCTATGTTAATGGTTGTTTTGTTTAGATAATATGTGTGAAGCGTGCTTATGTGTACGTCATACCATTGTATCATTTGAATTAAAGTGAAGTTGGTTTTTTTCTGAAAATTTAATATTCCTATTATTTTATATTTTTCAGGCTGTGCATATAAAGAATTACTCACCCTCAAGCTCTACCTGACCTAAACCTGACAGTATTTGAAAACGACGATAACGTGGTGCTAGATATTGCACATATTCCATCTATTAAAAAACAACATTGACAATGAATGTCGAGGTATCGGTTGCTTTCAACTTTGTGATCTCCTATCTTTACAACAAACTTCCTCGAAGGAGGGTCGATATGTTTGGTCAAGAACTGAAGACTGGTCTGCAGAAGAAGTTCGAAGGTCATTGGTACCCAGACAAACCCTTCAAAGGCTCAGCATTCCGCTGCATTCGCGTGAACGGCGAGAAAATGGATCCAGTCATCATCACAGCTGCCTTCAATGCAGGCCTTGACATTGAAGAGGTCAAAGGTTATCTTCCAGCAGAACTCACCCTCTGGATCGATCCATCAGAAGTGTCGTACAGAATCGGCGAGAAGGGCCCCATCAGGATCCTGTACAGCGATCGCAAAGAGGAGGAACCGGAGACGACAGTTGATCGCGAGGTTCAGGCCGTCAGTCGCGGTTTCAACCCAGAAGCACAATGTTTCCAACCCATTGACTCTCTCTCGTCATCACTGAACAATCTCAGCCTTTCGCCATCATCATCCAACTCATCCGGGGCCTGGAGTACATCCACATCACCCTCTACGGCGTTGTTTAGCTCGGCAAGCCCGGCCCCTGCCATCTTCCAGAACAAGGAAGGGATGCCAAAGTTCACAGCTGCCACGTTTGCACAGACAAAATTTGGTTCGACAAAACTGAAGACACAGGCCAAACGTCCAACACGTCTTTCGCCAACGGAGTTTGGCAACTTCTTCCGTCAGCGCTCCACGGTTCCCATGCAGAACGCGTTGACCAGTGTGTCTCCTCAGCGCCCACAGTCTCTGTCGCCGAGAGATCAGAGAATAGAGTTCATGGTGGACCAACAACAGCGTATTATCTTGCAAGCGCAGCAGAGTCAGTACAACCCCTTCCAACAGCAGACGGCCGCCGCCTACATGGGCGACCTCTACCACCACGCATCGCCATCGCATCTGTCGCCTGGTAGCTTCAATCAGAGCTTCAACGACCCATTTTCTACGAGCTCACCCGTCAACCCGCTTTCGCCAGACGTACATACGTCTTTCATGGACGGCCTCAACATCAATCCTGTCTCATATCCCAGTCAGCTTCATCATCTTCTGGTAGCCAACTAGAAGGCAGCTTTATATCTTTGTGTATTACGTGACTGGTTACTACTACTATTATTATTATTATTATTATTATCATTATTATTATTAATAATATTATTATTATATGTATTATTATTATTATTATTATTATTTTGTATATCGCGTGACTGGGTTATCTGTCACGTGACTGATCATGGTGCCCGACGACGAGTGATTTGAATCAGATTTCTGGTTGTCACCTTAGTGATATTGAACGTTCGGGAATCATAACTCGTTTTTTTTTTTCATATGTGACATCACAGGTGGATTCTGTGAAAAAATATCATTTTATTATATATACCCAAAGAAATATGTTGATTGTCTATATTTTTGCATGAAAGTTGAAATGACCTATTATGTATTAAACGAAAGTACCCGAAAGGATAATGTGAGTACGAACTAGTCATTGTCAAATATGATATAATATTGGAATTAAAGCCGTCAGAAATACACAAAATAATTATGTATTATGCAGAGTATATATAATATTAATTAATACATTGAGAAAGTTTTGGTTCGCGGGTGCATGCATGCATATGACGTCACAATTGAGTGGAACATACATTGCATTCCTTGACGAGTGCGGTATTCGCACTATGAACTCGTGTCATGCTTGTCGTCTGCTATTTTGTGTATTTCTGACGTCATAATTATATTGTCAAAGTGGTTCATACCCCCGCGTTGTACAGTGATATTGAAAGAGTATATAATTATTATGTATAATATATATATTCGTATTCTTCTATTGAAATTCAATTCGGGTACAAAGGTCTTATATCTTTTGTATTTGTTGTGAAATATTTAAAAAAAGATGCTTACTTTTTGTAATGACTATAATTTCGTAAGTTAGCTGTTTACATATATTATGTCTATATTTACACGCACAAAACAAGTGTGGTTATAGATTTACAGAGTTTATTTGTACTGAAGATCAATTTCCCAATTGAAATCTTGCTTGTTACACAATTATGATTGATTTTTCTACATTTTAAAATGTGCAATACGATATATTGCTGGCACGGAACTTGTTCGTGACGACATACTTAGAGTGAGGAGACAATAAGACGATGAACTATACTCCGTTCATTCCCGTCCGTTCCGTGTGTGGTTTGTGTCAATCACTTAACTTTCGTTCAACTTAGGAAGAAAAGATTATCAGATTTGAAAACAAAACTGCAATTTTTTTTTAATATAAAAGAAAATAAACTGCATTTTTTCAAGAAATAAGAACGGTTTTTTCTTTAATATTTATTCAATATTAAAGAATAAAATGTAATTTTTTTAAAGAATTAAGAAAATAAAGGTAAAATAATACTGTATATTATAATTTTTGCCTTTTATTTAATATCACAGAAAAACGTACATTTTTTCTATTTTCAAATCTGTGATCCTTTTCGAACTATGTTGATCCAAAATAAAGTTATTTACAAAAACCACTCGATGACGATGAATGAACGGGGTATAAACTGAAAAGACCGCCAACCATGTACACTGGTGACAGGCTGAAGATCAAACCCATAAACGTTGTATGTGCGCCAGTATCTTACTAATGTTCTAATATTGGCGCATGTGCATTTATGGGTTTGTTTATCCAGTACAAAAACAATTATTTTACATTCCAAATCCCTGGTAGATTAACTAGATTATTAAAGTGTACATTACCTTAGGTAATTTACGTACCTCTATTTTTTCTTGAAAATTAAATTTTATTTTATTTTTGGTGTCACGTGTTAGGTAAAATCATTCCGCCATCCAGTGTAGTTCCGTGCTACACTGAGTGTAGTTCTGTGCTACGCAGGTACATAGTGTTCACGAATACTGATCAACCAAACGCCATTTTCATGCACATTTCTTATATTTAATTAAACGATAATGTATTGTCATATTTTATTTTTGAACAAAATCCATATTCATAAAAAAAATTAATGTTTAAATTCAAAATTTATTTTAAATGTTTATCCTTTGACCTGGGCATGATATTATAAGCACAACACTACAGCACAATAACACGAACATTTTCATGTATAACAATAAATTTTGGAGAACATAATATTGTTACTATAAAATATTTTGTTTCCAGTAATCATAGTATCCCATGAAATTTTATAATTATTAATGTCGTAATGGTTGGTGTATTTTGACTCCAACCATTTCAGTGCGGCATTATTTATGTCTACTATGATAATATGCTCATCGAGTTGTGCTTGTTTTTTTATCCTAAATTATTCGAATTCCTGATTATCTGATCTAAGAAAGTGGCTTCCCACATTTCTCTAATGTGATTAAAACTACGCAATTCTCTCACGCATTTCTGAGTAACGCAAATTTAATTTAAAAAAATACACGATATAAAAAAAATGGCGATTGGTTAATGAACACTACCTGGAGTTTACGTGTAGATATAATTATTTGACTGGACTATACTGGACTATACTAGATTATACTGGACTTGTGGTCGTGCCAAAAAACAGACGGAAGTAACAAGTTCTGGAGTTGTAAGAGCAAGTCGCGAACAGTGACGATCTTCGACTCCATCTTATTCCTTTCACAGAGATTGAAGCTCTTTAATTCGTAATGTTTATACTGTTTCATATTTTTAAGTTTGTAATAAAAAGATTGATTTTATTAAAATACTGCTTTTTTGTTTTGTCTTAAAAACCCGTAAAGCATGCTGAGAATGAATGAATAAATGAATAAATGAATGAATGAATGAATGAATGAATGAATGAATGAATGTTGTACGACACCGCAGCACGAAAAAGCATGCTGAGATAAAGTTTGTTTGAATTATATAATGACCGCTATGGATGACATTGATTTACTAACCATCTTCGTATGTAAAAAGATAAAGTGTGTTTGTTTAACGACACCATTGGAACACATCGATTATATATCAACGGTTATTGGATGCCATGGTTATACTGACACGTGCAATCCGGGGCCGCCACATAGGCTACTTTTCTTCGGATAACAGCAAGGGATATTTTATGTGAACTATCCCATAGACAGGATAGCACACACCACGGAATTTGATAAACCAGTCGTGTATCACTGGCTAGAACGGAAAATAGCCCATAAAATGCTTTGCGCTGTGGAGGATCGATCCCTTGTCCCATCCCAACACAGGCAGACATTCTACCTCTAGACTACGTCCTGCCCCTCTTAACAAATACAGTGGTAGAAATAACGTCAATATAAAGCCAAGGTCACCGTGTTAATAACGATTGACTCCTGTTGGCAGTGATAAGTGTCTGCTATCTGCTGACAATAACCGGCCTCAGTGGTGTAGTGCTTAACGCTTCGGGCTTCTGTGTCGTAGGTACTGGGTTCAAATCCCATTCGGGGCATATCGAATTTTTAATCGTAGTACTGACTCCATTGGACCAACCCAGAGTGAATGCTCCGCAAGGCTCAATGGGTAGGTGTACTTCCACTTTCACCGATCAGTGACCACAACTGGTTCAACAAAGGCCGTGGTATGTACGGTCCTGTCTGTGGAGAAAATGCATATAAAAGATCCCTTGCTACTTTTCAATTCGGAGTAGCGGGTTTCCTTTATTTTACTAACACTAACTTCTGTCCTGTACTGCGTGACCATGACAGACATGCGTAAAATTGCATACATTTATTATATGACTAACACACAACAGAAATGTAAAAATGTCATTATATTACGTAAAACTGCTCATTCTACGACATACGAATCAATAGCTAAAATATTCCACGAATATAAATAAAAAGCGTTAAAAAACTATGCGTTTCTTCTTTTGCGCAGTATATTACAAAACTAGTATCTTCATCACGTCTTTGTCAGATATATAGTGAAAGCATATTCATGAGAATGAAAGAGTCCCATGCAGCAAAAACCTGTTGCTTGGTGTATAATATTTCCAACTGCGACAACCTGTTGAAATCAATAGTAGGAGTCCCGCAGTCAGGCCAAACCATCCGACTTAATTGACAATGTCACCTTGTTTTAATTAAAACAGCCAACAATAGCCGGGACATGTGTGACGTTCTAAAGGCAATACAATATTATGAAAACACGGTTCAACAGATGACTGAATAATGCCAGGAAGTTTATATGACATTGTCTTGTGAATCACAAAATGGATGTATACTGCATAATATTATAATTTGCACTACGAAAATTGTGTCAATTCATAACTATTATTAACAAAACCTGTTCCTCTTGAAAACTTATAATTATTATAATATTGTATATTGCACTGATTACCTATCATCTTGATGTATATATGTATATGTAAAATGTATGCCTCTTATACCACTGAATTGTGGCCTTGAGAGTAATAAAGTTCTGTTCTGTTCTGTTCTGTTATTGTTTAGGAGTTGGGCTTAGCTCAACGTAAGAGCGTCCGCCTGAGGCTCGATTGGTCGAAGGATCGATCCTCATCAGGGTAGCCGTTGGGTTATTTCCCATTCCAACCAGTGATTCCACGACTTTATATCACAGCCCGTGGCGTGTGTGTTTTCCTGTCTGTGGGGAAAGTGCACATAAAAGATCCCTTGCTTTTATTCGAACAGTAGTAGCTTATGTGGAGGCAGCGGATTTTCTCTGTGACCAAGTGTCGATATAACCGTGCGTTTGAGATCCAATAACTGCAGCTGATTAATACCACAACTATACTATTATGTTTGACAACTTCAGTTGTCAGATGGTTTGATCAAGGTTTATCAGATGTCTGTATATTCAATATATACTTCTTTCATATTTTGTGAGATGGAAGTAAACTCAATAAATGGTTGGTTGATGGTTTGTGAGATGTAAGTGTAAAATCAATAGATGGTTGGTTGACAGTTTGTGAGATAGGATTAAAACCAATAGATGGTTGATTGTTAACAGTTTTTGAGATGTGAGTAAATCAATAGATGGTTGGTTGACAGTTTGTGAGATATGGATGGAACGAATAGATGACCTAGTTACTGTTCCTGAGTCTGGAGTGATGTTATAATATTATGATAAAAGGATTTATCCAAATTACTTTTCATAATACCACGCATAATAAAATGATGATAAATGAAACCATATAATTATAATGCTCGCCATAAGCTTGCATAATATACATGTACTAATAAAAGTGTCACAGTAGTACACCATGTTTATGTTAATAAAGGAGTCGTATTATGTTTGCGTTTGTATTTTTATTGATGTATGCAGACACATAAACCGATAACAGTGACAGCGTTCAGGTACTAATATTAATATTCAGTTGAGTTAGTTAGTTAGTTAGTTATAACCTATATACGTGCTTGTATCCAATTAAGGTTCAAGCACGTCTGTAATGGTCACGCAATCCAGCTGCCTCGGCTGTCTGTCTAGGACAGAAGTTAGTGTTAGTATGATAGAGAAAACTCACTACTCTTGATGAGTAGCAAGGGATCTTTTATATGCACTTTTCCACAAACATGACTGTACATACCACGGCCTTTGTTAAACCAGTTGTGGACACTGGTCGGTGTAAGTAGAAGAACACCTAGCCATTGAGCCTTGCGGAGCACTCATTCTGGGGTTGGAGCCAATACTGAGATTAAACATCTTATATGCCACAAATGAGATTCGAATCCAGTACCTACAAGTCTTAAACTCGATGCGTTAACCACAGCGCTACGAAGGCAGGAATAATAGGAATAGAAGTCCGTAGGAAAATAGGTCCGACCCAATGTAAAATGCTATAGGACTACATACCTAGGAATCCTAGTCCAAACCAGACGTGTGTAAACACATAGTTTTATTGCGATGTTTCTTACATTAACTCTAGTACTTGTAGGTAATATCTTGTTTTATGTATCAGACTATTTGATTCATTCCATACAGATTTATTTTATTATTTAATCCATTTTGTTATGATATAACCGGACTTGCATTCCGGCCGGCCTTGCATTCCGGCTTGCCTTGCGTTCCTTTTACACCGGTACTGGGATTAAACATCCCATATGCCACGAATAGGATTCGTATCCAGTACCTACACGTCTTTAAACCACAGCGCTACGAAGGCCTGTTTCAGTTGATAAAAGTTGCAATACATTTGATATAAATGATATTCATCTGAAAAAAGGTGTGAAAGAACCTGTTGAATGTGTCTCCATTAATTCTCTTTGATCTAGCTGTGGCGTGGTATCGTTTGCCGGAATTCGGCTCAAGTTGCCGCTCACCACAGACGCGCTGCTCAAGCTTTTGTCATCTCAAGCCACCCAGCTTTGATAGGTGATGTCTTGGCCACATTAAACGCCACATTAGATCCCCAGAAGAGGTACGTTTCGTAAAGGTGACTACAGGAGCACACATTAATCGTCTGGTGTGGTGGTGTCGACAGTTATGTGTTTTATACACTCACTCTTGCTTATTCAACCAGTCATCATGAATACACCATCCATTTCATTTCCATTGCCTTAACTTTCATTCACCCTATAAGGATTTGTGGGCGGGATTGGTATGAAGAAAATTAGATGTTGTCAACAGTTTATAGACGTGTTGCTTTCTCTAGTTTGTTTAAACTTCTTCAAAAGAGAAAAGTCGTTTTTTTTTTTTTTATCAAACTCGGGTTAAACGCAACACAATTAGTTTTTTTATATGTTTTAAGGTGTAACAAAGAAAAGAGTTAAGTGTTTGTTAATTAAAATAATGCTAAAAGGTAATTTGCATTGAACAATCTATAAAGCGACAACGTCGATCTGACATGATGCTGTGAACGTTTGTTTCTACTGAATTTGATCTGGATAGCGTGACACTGTATTCCATGTGACATGTTCATTACGTGATGTTTTAATAACTAAGAGATCTGAGTGAAAGAATCAGTAACAGGGGGTTACAATACGTAACTGGTATAGGAAATTAATTAATAAATTAAATTCATTTTTGAAATAGATTGTGATAATTATAATATCAAAAAATTTCTGTTTACTCTGTTGTATAGCGTCTAAAATTGTATAAATATTACATCAAGTTCTACTTTCATGAACAATTTTGAAATAGAATTATTTTGCTTCTTCTATATAATTTATGGCCAAGTTCTATTAAAGGTTTCAAGATGGATGCTATCGTACGCAAGCATCTAATTCTATATTATATGTTTCTTGGCTAATAAAGCATTTCTTCTCATTAAAAGTAACATTTTATTTACATCTTATTGCTTACAATATTTTGTCTTTTAGGTAAAAGTCCAAGGACCATACTAATACATTGGATATACATGTACATATATTGATATTGTAAGTAGTAAAACGTAAGTATATATAATGTTAACTTTAATAAACAGAAATGCTCTATTACCCAGAAATATGTTACAAATAGCATTATATTGTACGTATGGTGTCATCCGTCTTAAAACTCGGGAGTGTGCCTCTATGCATACACTTATTAAGTGATTGGGTTGGAATTGTTGTTATAACAGTATATTGAGTGAAACGATAGTTGTTCTGTTGATTGTAGATTGTTAACGAAGAGTACACATAAATGATCAAAATTCTGTTATCGAAGATTATAAAATATGTGACAATAGTACGTTCCTTCGTGTCGCTGCATACATACTTAACATTGAGACTGTTGTGTCTGGCGAAATAACAATTCTAAGTAATTGCCAAAACAATGAAGAATACAGGAACTCATATTTCTCACTATAGGATATTTTACGTCATTTCTTGAGAATATTTGGTGTAAGACCAAACAATGACATTCATTCATTCCTTCAGTCGCGAGTTGGTCTGATTCGAGAAGTCAAACAATGCCCAAAAACACCGCACAGCAACAAATTGCGTGAAAGAAAGCTCTAAAACTAAGCTTTATTTTTCTTATTGGATGATTTGATATTTTTTACCAATGCTTCAAAGACACGGGTAACTCTATCTGTGGAATGCAAACATGATATTTAATACGGCGAATACGCGAAACAATGGCGGAATGCCAGTGAATAGGCCGTCACCGCTATGGCGCCCTGTGGTCGCCGGACGCGCTAAATTAGAGGTCTCTAACATTTTTTTGACTTCTTTAATTCCTAATTGTTCTGCCTGACAAATCTGAAACAAGAGAGATCCTGGGAAAACGCAAACTTAGCATTGTATAAAATAATAATACAATGTATATAAACTTTGTTTGTTTAACCACACCATTGGAACACATTGATTATAAATCAGCGGTTATTGGACAGACAGACAGATAATTTTGCATTACAGTCAC
>JAUTCZ010051400.1:0-11008 GCA_032273805.1 Melanodrymia brightae | reverse complement strand
GCTGTGACCAATGGAGGTGCAGGCGTGTTTATCAAGTTCCCATCAGGAAATATATCCAAAGCAGAAGTACCAACCGGCACCCACAGTTCCAACTACAATGCAGAGATACAAGCCCTAATGCAGGCCGCTACCATGATTAAGGATGAAAAAGAAGACTGTCAACAAGTCGTATTCCTCACAGATGCTCGTTCAGTCCTGCAAGCCTTAGAAGGGGACAAACTTCCTGATCTGATGGAAGGCATCCAAGAGGTAGCAAAGAAAAGACGAGTAGCTCTGCAATGGATCCCAGCCCACTGTGGGGTCCCAGGAAACGAGGAAGCAGACAGGTTAGCCAAGCAAGGAGCTAAACAAGTACAGCCCAACAACAGTATTAGCTTCTCAGAGAAGAAAACCTTGATCAAGGCAGTCAGCAGGCCCAGGACAGTGCGGGATGATTATCACCTTCTCAACCGTTTGGAACAAGTAACATTGATGAGACTCCGGACAGGCCACAACAGACTGAACGCTCACATGTTCCAAAAGTTCAAATTAGTGCCATCACCAACTTGCAGCTGTGGTCTGGAAGACCAAACAACGGAGCATATCTTACAGAGGTGTCCAATCCATCAAGTCTTAAGACAAACTGAGTGGCCAATTGAGACTCCTCTACACACCAAGCTTTATGGAGATAGAGGCGAACTGGAAAAGACAGCTCATTTCATCCTACAGACTAGTCTATTGGTGTAAATTGTGAAAGAGAAGAAGAAGATAATCGCAGTACCGGCGTAAAAGGAATCGAGGACGTTTAGTCCAAACTAGACTTACATAAATAACAGTTTTATTGATTGCCAACCCTAGTTAGGGCTCCACAAACCTCAATGATTTGGTGTACCCCTTTTACACAGGCAGTTTTCCCTTTATTTAGTACCAGACTTCATAATATTTAATGGTCTTAGTTCCAATAAATAACTTTGCAGTGTAGATAAACCATTCCCGTTCACCTTGTGGGCACAAAGCATGGGCTATCAATGGAAATCATCTGAACGCAATCGCGTGTCCTTAATAGAAAAGCAGCTAAATCATATTAGTTAACTACAACGACAAATTAATGTGTGCCGTAAGCCAACATTTCCGATGAGCGGCACGCTTCCCGTCCACACACTACCTGCTGTAACACACAGCACCACGTGCACGCCGTCGTTAGTGGCTGTAGTTTATGTCTACACAGTAAAGATATTGCCGTGCACGGTGTTGATCAGATGTCAACCCTGGGATCGGCCGCCGGTCAACACGATGAAGTCAAGTGACCAAGCCGTACACGTGTATTATCCCAAAACGCCAGTCAGAGGTTAATTCAAGTCAGAGGTTAATTCAACATGATTTCTCTGACTGGTCAAACGGTTTCCTATTTTCAGCGCTGCAAGTCAGAATAGTTTATTTCTCTGCTCCTCTTCATTGTGCACTTGCATTGAACATGTTCGTGTGTCATCATTTGCTCTCATAATCTTAACAGCAACAAATCCTGCTTAAAGGAAAGAATGCCAGCCAATTCAAGTGTAGGTTCAGGTAAGATATAAGTTTCACATGCTGTAACTTATTTACTTATACATGAATGATATAATAATAATATTTTAATATTGTTAATTGTTGAAGAATCTGTTTGTCTGTATTTCATAACCTATCTATGACCACTCAACGACGGAGGCATTAGATAAGACAATCGATGGCATTTTGGTATTAAGTGTATACTATAATACTAGTAATCAGCCACAAGTAAACACGAAGAACATGCACTATGTTATCTGGTGATCTTTCGTTTATACATATAAATGTATATATATTCTGCACTAAAATGTGTGCGCATTGGGCTCTGTTATGAAATATTATATTATTATACATGTGATCTTTTCCAGATCAGACACTTGGGTGTCATTAAATACAAATTTATTTATGTGCAAACCTTGTAATGTTTTACATATACTGCATAGACGTTAATAATATATATATATATATATATATATATATATATATATATATAATGTGTTGTGTTATTTGTATAGGTCAAGCCGTCATCATCTTCTGAAGCGGGATCATCATCCAGAATGACTCTGTATGCCGATGCGTTTTCAGGAGATGTCGACACAGACATGTTCAAAACGTCGTTGGATCTGTCAGAATCTGATATTAACCTCGTGACCGAGTTCCTTCTCTTCAACAAAACTAACCACTCCTTTTCCGATTTCTCTGCGACATTCACGACAACACCCAACGTGAACACAACCACTGGCATAGAGTCTGCACTCGTGAGCAACACACCAGCGTTGTTACCTAGTGTTGCGGCAAGCGCAGTACCCGAAGTACTGTACAGCAACATCGACATCAACTCACTTGACAATACAGCCGTCGGGACGTATGGTTTGTTCGGAGAACTGGAACAATACAGTGAATTGTGGATTGCCAAGTATCTCAATCTGTACTATCTGTGGGCGATTCTAGTATTCGGATTTACTGGAAACATTGCGACGTTTATCACAATCCTCAAACTGCGGCCTCACCGGTCGTATACCATATGTATCGCATTGCTGGCTACCATCGACAACTGTGCTATAGTCAGCAAGTTACTCTTTCATCAACTGACACTGTATGACGCACCAATAGGACCATGGGGCTGCAGAATTCTCTACTATCTCGGTAGCTTCTTTGCCATGTACTCAAGCTGGATAATAGTAACTATAACTATGGAGAGATTCATTGCAATTTATTTCCCTATGAAAATGATCACGATCTGCACAAGGACCAAATTGTTGCTCTTTCTGGGGATCTTAGCCATTCTTCTCCTCCTTGCTGACATCCACTTCCTGTGGACTACCACCGACACGTTTCACCCCATATACAAGGAACACTGCGGCTTCCTGCGAGAATACCAGCATTTTATTCAGTTCTATTGGTACTGGACAGACGGGTGCATGTATGCTATTATACCATGCATCATTCTGCTGATCATAAGCCCAGTCAATATATACGGCATCAGACAAGCTTACAGGACGCAGAAGGAGTTTCTGAAGAACCGAAGTGAGCTCATTGTGGAACGGTTTCGAGACCAAGTGCAGATCACCATAATGGTTGTCGCAATATCTGTGTTGTTCCTCCTCCTGGTTCTACCTAACTGTGTTCTGTACATCATCAAGCCAACGTGGGAGTATGTTCCTCTGAGTCGCCAACACGCACTCTTTCTATTGACGCGAGAAATCATTTTCGTCCTTTCCGACTCCAATCACGGAATTCATTTCTTCATATATTTCGCAATGGCAAAACCATTTCGACGAGAGTTCATGGATTTCTTGTTCTGTCGTTCCAACCGTAAACGACATTCTTCCAGAGCTTGTTACATGGTGTCTGCGTTGAGACCATTCGCAAACGTCAAACTTTTGTCTGTGTCCACACTAGACGTTATAAACAATTGTGATGTGGATTACTGAACATTATACTGGAGTTAATCAAACGTGCAAGTTTGAAGTATTTGGTTTATTTGGGTAGGCCCCGTATATGCCTCGGACATTATAATACGGAACACAATACGAGGGTATATTTTGGTCCTATATATAAGGTTAAAAATAACTACGTCGGGATTAAGAATGGTAAGTACTGGGTTTGAATCTCATTCGTGGCATATGGGATTTTTAATCCCAGTACCGACTCGAACCCAGAGTGAGGGTTTCACAAGGCTCAATGGGTACGTGCACTTTCATTTACACCGGCCAGAGTTCACAACTGGTGTAACAAAGGCCATGGTATGTACTGTCCTGTCCATGGGAAAGATCCCTTGGTACTTATCGAATAAGAGTAGCGGGTTTCCTCTATCATACTAACCCTAACGTGTGTCCGGGACAGGCAGTCAAGACAGCTGGACTGTGTGACCATGACAGACGTGAATATAAGGACGTAAATAAGTCTTAAACTACCTTATGGAGGCCGGTAACACTGTATATAATTGTACACATATAGTGTATGTATATAGAGGAATCGTCACAGATTTTTGTTAATATTTAACATATTCACCGAGTAATCGGTATTTGTAGAGGCCCTGCATAGACAAATTCCTATTAACTACAAGAAGTTGATATTTTACATTCTATTTATCCTATGACATTATAATTGTTTATTTTTTATAAATAAATTAAAGAAACTCAAGTTACACACTCTTGTTGCATATTTATATTTTTGCATATTCATATATGCATAACAGCTGACAATATTAATACATTTCTGTCAATTGAAATTGATTATTCCTCAAACATAATTGATCATGTTAAATAATAAATAGTTAATAACAAAACAAAAAGTAATAATGTTCTGTACAAAAACATAAAATAATGTACAGAATTGATTCTGTGATTTACATATTATGAAAGATAAAAATGACAAGAATAAAAAATATTTACAAATTAAAATGTTTACAGAACATTACATAATTTATTGTCCATTTTCATCCCGTCAAAGAATCGCGCTAATATTAATTCCATGTCATGTATCATTCCATATAAATTCTCCATTTATTAAGAGGAATCCCAGTCTTAAGCTAATCTTCTTTCGCAAAAAAATGCATGCAATCTTCTTACGAGATAAAACGGCAAGACCAAATTTTCCACTAATAAACAAAAATGTGTCCAAATCTTGAAATTGTAAAATGAATCTCCTCGCATCTCCTCGCATACGACACGTGACTTGATTTAGCAATAATTCAGCGTGCTATTACTAATATTATAATATTAACACGTGAATGACTTGCACGAACATGGATTAGGAAAAGAATAAACAGATGACAAACACACCGAGACACATTTACTGTTCAGACTGAGTTCCCGCACAACAGATGAATTATTTCATACAACGTTTATATATTCGATATCAATACCTTACTTTGACCTGTGTTACGCTTTAATCATTGCGAAGAAGACAGCAGACAAACAATATGGCTGTGCTCACGACTAATGCCACCGAGTGAAAAAGACACGCTCAACTTTCGCGAACACCTGGCACCACAACTGTTTTGGTTGCTATTCTTCGGTCGTTCGGCTGGCCGTCAGATCCTCTAACCGTGGCTGTCTCCAGTCAGGTTGCAAACTGTATGTGCTGTCCAGTGCACGCAGTTTATTACAGATATTAGTCTGCTCGGGCCACATTGCATTTCTATTCCCGTTGAAATTGGGGCAACACTATGAAATGTGTTCCAGTGTCTGATCTGCTTCACCGTAGTCGCAATTTGTTGAGCACTGCTACTCCTATTCTTTCTGGTGAGCTTTTATCGCACAATGTCCTGTGCGTAGACAGAATGATAAAGTCTGATCCATTCTTTCAGAAAAATGCATTGGATCACTGTCTGCAGAGTGGCTGCTGTTTGCTTTCCAGTCCCGCTTTACAGTGGGTTCCAGGATGGTGTTAAATACCTCATTGTATGAGAGATGATGATTCCATCTTTTGCCAAGTTGTCTACCTTTTCATTTATCCAGTGATCCACGACTGGTTTATCAAATGCCGTGGTGTGTGCTATCCTGTCTGTGGGAAAGTGCACATAAAAGGCCCCTTGCTGTCATTCTTAGAAGAGTAGCCTATGTGGCGGAAGCAGGTTTCCTCTGTGACCATGTGTCAATATAACCATGTGTCTGACGTCCAATAACCGCTGATATATAATCGATGTGTTTCTAGTGGCGTCGTTAAATAAAACAAACGTTACCTTACTTTACCTTTTCATTTCCTCGAACCCCCACATGGGCTGGAATCTACTGGAGTATACATGTGTGGCCCACACGAACTTACACTCTCTATCAAAAACCACATCGGTACTTTGAGATGAGAGGTTCAAATGATTTGATGTATTACGTGCAGTGTGTTCTGGCCGAAAGGTTGCTTGTTGTCTCAGCAAAATAGGAGAGGTTCTGCAGTTTCAACATTGCACTGTGAAATACTGCATTCCGAACGACTTGACTGTAATTTGTGGTCCATCTGTATAGAGCAATGCTTAGTTGAAATAGTATTTGATTTGTTCTGCATACTATTCGGCAGATGTCTAAAGGAATTGTTGTTTTTGGAAGAGTAATTTGCCAACATTGTGTGAGCAGTCGTATTGGAGTTCATTAGTAGAGCGGTTGCTTTAATAGATTCTGTATTAGTCGATCAGTAAGATTGCAATGCAAACGATGTGCCTACTAAAACCAGTGAAGGTGAAAGCTAAAGGTGAAACAAAACTCATCAACTGTTTTGTCTATTACTTGAAGAAAGTGTGTACTTATTGCGAAGTGAACTCTTGAATATTCAGAACTGAAGTAGTAGAAAGAAGTAGGTAATGTACAGTCCAGCAAGCTGAAAATAAAAGAATAAGACAATTAGACAAGGAATCTAAACGACAAAATATCCACATGGTCAAATGCGTGTCTATGCACAAGGCAGAGCTGAAGTGATATTGACACAATGTAGACATGGCAAGTTTCCGATGTATATTACAATTTGATTATGAAACCACGTTTAGCCCACATTATTTGTATCGCCACTATATTTTAAAGTAGTTCAAAGTATAGAAAGTTTGCAAATTTTTTGAAGCTTTATGACACCACAAGAAGTCCCAATTGGGGCATATTGGACAGTTCACTGGTTCAAGTTGTTCCAAATCCCATACATGGGACATCTTGGGCCGTGCCCAATCCAAAACATTATGTACAAGATGGACTAAATTGTTGTATACGGTGTTTTATTTTTGTGATGCTCAGAATTACCATTATTACAACAAACCTTTCCATCTATTTTGTAACGTTATGTTTAATTTACGACAGATTAAGAACAAAAAGAACAATGATTTCGTTGTATGAACATTGTATTCAGCCATATACATAAAAAATCAGGGTACTCACCGTGAGCAGAACTTCTTTAGTTAAAACGATCATGCCCAACATCGTGAAGCCCACAGATGGGCCAGTCAATTGAGCCAAGAAAAGTGTCACCTTTAGAAACAAGGATATATATAAAATTATATATATATATATTATATGTACTGTACGTTGGTGATAATTGTACAAATATTGAGCGCTAATCTCCTTATATTATAGAATTATATACTATTTACAGTTGCACTGTCCCATATTCGTTAAAATAGTTAGCATTTTAATTTTATAGGAAATACATGTTTGCTTTGTTAGTGCGTTTCATACTTCATGGCCAATTAAAACTTGTTTGAAAAACATGCATACTTTGTTTGAGTCTATCCTCTTTTTGTAAACAAAACATCGTTTGGTTTCGCAACAATTGTTACAGGCGTTATAGTCGATCATGAGAAGAAGAATCGTACCTTAGTCCATGAATGGCGATTGAAAACGAGTCAAGTCTCGATACAAAGCTGTGCTATCAATAGGGTGACATCATCTCAGAAGTCAATTCCCTATATTTTATATTGAGAAAATGTCTGTCATATATAAGATATTTTCGGGGCGGATTTTAAGAAAGTCCTATCTTAAAAGCCATTTGATCAGACTTGTGAAAACTTTCAAATGACTGTTCGCGATATGACACACATGATATCCTGTTTTGACCCAGACGCACGTTTAGGTCGTGAAAACAAAACACATACACAATATCAGATAGGCTAATATAATTCAAGGTTTCCAATAAATTATGTATAGTACATAATTATATAGATAGCTATTAATTTACTGGGGTGTTAGTAAACACTAGTATACATTTCTTTCCTTATACTTTCATTTAGTTTTCATTTAAGTCGGCCATTTAATTACATTTTAATACCGTCTCGAATATTCAATACTTAGGCCTATAGACACAACTGTTATCTTGGAGTATAACTATAATATGTAAAATACTTGCAATATATTGTATTGAAAACAAACCTGTAGAGACTCCTCTGGCGTCACCCGAGAGTAATGAATCTCAAATATGTGTTCCAAAGGTGAATGTGCCTGCACGAAAGAGAAATATAGATACATTTGTGTGGTAACCTCACGTTAATACTATTATATTATAGTATAGTATATAGATATACTTAAATACCACGCTATTCATAGATACGTTAACACATTCTACCATATTACAGCGATCAAAATTCAACTTGATGCAGAATATGCTAAAATATTTATATTTCGCCATTATTTATATCCACCTAGGATCAAGATATCTAACTGTCGTTAGAATTCTGTACAGTGGTTTATATTAATGCAACGGTCATGGTTGCACCCATGTGAAAACTGCAACCATGACATACTTATTGTATGACGTGTATATCGAGTGCGTTGTCTATACTGAGTTAAATCTTGTTATTTTACTTCCATTTCACGATAAATTAATTACATCAGGTTCGAAAAATTAAACATGTACTTAATGTTAGTTAGTTATAACTTATTTACGTGCCCATATCCAACTAAGGTTCAAGCACGCCTGTCGTGGTCACGCAGTTCAGCTGCCTTGACTGCCTGTCCAGGACAGAAGTTATTGTTAGTATGAGAGAGGAAACCCGTTACCCCAAATTGATAAGTAGCCAGGGATCTTTCATATGCACTTTCCTACAGACAGGTTAGTACATACCACGGCCTTTGTTAAACCAGTTGTGGAGCACTCACTCTGGTTTGGAGTCGGAAAGTGAGATCCACTAGCGGGATTCGAACACTATTCCTACCAGCCTGTAGTCCGACTCACTTTCCGACTCCTACCCAGAGTGAGTGCTCCGCCAAGCTCAATGGGTAGGTGTAATACCACTTATACCGACCAGTGTCCACTACTGGTTTAACAAAGGCCGTGGTATGTGCTAACCAGTCTGTGGTAAAGTGCATAATGAAAGATCCCTTGCTACTTATCAATTTGGGGTAGCGGGTTTCCTCTCTCATACTAACACTAACCTTTGTCGTGGGCAGATAGTCGAGGCAGCTGGATTGTGTGACCATGACAGACTTGCTTGAACCTTAATTGGATATAAGCATGTAAATAAGTTATAAGTAAGTAAGTACATACCGCGTCGTGAACGAGCGCACAACTGATGGTGATTGAGACGATGCTGATGACGTTGAGACTCAGCCAGAAGAGGTAGATGACGATGATGATCAGATTAGCTTTGCTGTTGACGAGATTGTAAACTATAAAACACGCCAGAGGAATGTTTACGATGTACTCCACTGCCACCAGATTGCGCATTGGGCGGTCGAGGATAGACACTGCTTTACAGAGCTGAAGGTGAATTCGACGTAATTTGGCCAGTTTTAATGGTACACTATTCTTTGCGTTTTTAATATGGCTCTCAACAACATCCGAAAGCTTGTCGAAGCTGGATTTCACTACACAGCAAATAACCACAATAAATATGACCGGAAATACATATGCACCTGAAGCCACAATCGTCACCGACAGTAGTATGACATGACCAACATCAGACACGGGAAATGGTCTCGAAATCATTTCTTGAAATCCGATATCTGCCAAAAAGTCTAGACATAAGACTGCGATCAGGTTCATGGAGATCCAAATCCAGCCAGCTATAGTTCCGATCAGAACGGTTCTAGACAATCCACTTGGTCTGCATTCATCAGTAACACACTCAATGTCTTGGTACACATCATTCCACTGTTTGTAAAATGTCATAAGATGGCTGATCTTTTCACATGCTATAAACATGATGAGATTGCTCATCGCCACCAGGCCGTACCACACTACCATAATTATTCTTCCAGTTATGCCTACATCCATTGGAGGAATACCTACCACGTATCTGATCAGATTTGCCCACATAAGTGTCAAAATAACTACACTGTATAAGCGAGAAATTAAAAACCAATTTCGTTTTGGATTTTCCGTTGTCGGGTTTACTTTGGTAGCATCATACACATCGTGGTAGACACCAAATATTTTCATTGACCAAAACAATGGCTTTAGGGTGTCCTGTATACGTTTTGGACGACAAGACGTCCAGTTCCCATTTTGTGGTTCCACTTTGGTGTTAGTATCCATTATTTCTGTATGAAGGCGCACTTTCCACTGAGATAAATTGATGTTCAAGCTGGTATCGAACGCATGAAGATTCGACAATTGACGTTTCCTTGTCAATACACACGCGTCAGTATTCCCGGCCAATAAAATATGTGGCACTGTTAACTTACACCATGACAGTGCATTTTATGTAGGCCTAAGTCAAATTGATCCGAGCAATTGTTACAATTTCTAATTCAATGATGCAACTAGGTTTGGTCTTTATTTGTTCAAACAAAGTTATTTAGAATCCCTTACGATTACACATCACGACAACGCTTAACGAAACTAAAAGGCTTTTAGTGGTAATAATACAGCTACGTGAATTATTTTCCAACTTGTTTGGCTGTTCTTTGTTACTCGTCGGTTTAGACATAAAGCCACATTATAATGACAATCCAATAGTGCTTAACACAGCCATGTGTACAGAAACAGCATAAAGGAACGAATAGATTGTGGCAGTCTAAATTGTAAAACACTGTTTTGAACAACCCAAAAATAGTTATATAATTTACGTATTTTGGAGTGTAATGTTTGATTATCTATACACCAACGACATCAAAAGAAGATACTGAAATTATTTGAAGACAAAATAGATTAATGGAAATAGCTCAATTAGTAACAAATTTATCAATTGTATTTTACTTTTAGTGGAAAGCGACAAGAGACAAACAGTAGATTTTAACAACCAACTAGAGTTTCTGGGTGACCGACTGACAACATACAACCCTAATAATGTACATCGTATGTGCTAATACAACAGATGCCACCGTCAGAAGGATACGACCACTTTCAATTTGGGAACACTAGCTGTAAATTTGCTCTAGCTTAGGTCGATGATATCCTTTTAATATTTTGGATCGATCTTCGCCACGTCTCGGTCTGAAAAGTGTCCAGTTTGTGTATGATGGTCTTTGTTGCCTTCAAGGGAGCGGGAAATAGCTCAGAGGTAGAATGTCCGCCTGTGGCGGGATGGGTCGAGAGATCGATCCTCCACAGCGCAAAACATTTTTAT
>JAUTCZ010051389.1:0-11015 GCA_032273805.1 Melanodrymia brightae | reverse complement strand
TGCGTAACCCATCGGTTACCTAATGGGTTACCTAAATCTTTCACTGAACTTATAAGGCCGGTTAACTTTGGATTTTTGAATGAAGTTACTTTTAGTTTCAGAACTGAACGTAACGATCCACCACGTAACCGATTATCGGTTTATGTGAATTTCAAGTTGCGTAACCGACATGCGAACAGAACTACGGTTCGCGTGAAATTTTGTGCCCTGTGCGGACTAATGGATTTTTATATTTGCTAGTTTGTTTTTTTTAAATAATTCTATAGGCGTGATTATTTTTTATAATTGTCCCAGACAGCGGAATAAAATTGTAATATTTTTGCTAATTTTGAAAATGTAAGTACCTGAAATTGACATCCACACTTTTCAAACCCTGGTGTACGAATAATTTACGAACATGTAACTGAAAACTGAATTCCTGAGGAAGACCATGCACAATCAACTGTCAGTTGGCAAAACAACTTCTCGACAGACAAAGCCATTAATATTTATTTCAGCGTCACCAATTAAGCTTAATAACAATTTAGAGACCAGCTTCAAATATCAAAACAGAAATTCTTGCATGTAAATTAATTTTTAGAACTTCAAATGTGAAAATTAATACTTTGTTACTTGATCAATATCAAACCTAAAGAGTCGTATACATGCACATATCCATACACTCACCAGGCACTTGTACAATGTATGATAATCTAATTGCAAATGTTGATATATATAATGTTATATAATGAATTATCCACATGATCGATAGTTTGCGGAAAATGTCAAACCTTTTGTGCAGATACATGCAAAATGACATTTCCCCCCCCCACCCCCGACATGAATTGTTTTATCAATCAACATGCCACTGCCACAATGTGACTGCATGTGGTGCGACATGGCAATTAAGTGTTTAGCAGAGTAAACTGCGTCAACCAATGATCAAGCCGTCCACTGAATACTGAATCCATCAAATCGTGGGACAACAGAAAGAGATCAATTATTTCAAGCATCTGCACATTCGCTTGCCAGCCAGTTCAGTCCACCTCAATTATGTGAAAGTTCTCCAAGAGGACATGAATTATTAATGAAGGTGCATCGTAGACTAGTATACTGCAGTGTTGTAATGGGCTCCAATAGGCCACTCTCACAGAGGATTTTAACCTATATAACTGTATGAAAATGTTCTCAAATGGGATTTAAAGGATGAAGAGTGAAATTAAGACATTATGTATAGGAAATATCTGGGCTATAAACTGAACACACAGAAGGTGGCCCGGTGTTGTAGCAACCAGCTTCCAATCGATTTTGTTGTGCGTTATATATATCGGCTTCAGCAACAGCCTCCGCGTTCGCTTGATAGCGGATTGCACGCAGTCCACACACAATGGCAACCATCGTGACCGCCATTTTGGAAACAGTGTAAGTTCAATTTACTTGTGTAGCTTTTATTAAGACGAGTATTAACGCACACATCACTACAAACGTATTAGCACTATGCACTGCATAATTTATTTTACCTCAAATTCCTTCAATAAACTGGCTATGCCACCATACGATATTCGCTTCTTTTCATGGCCCAATTTATCCGCCGGTTGAAGGAAGTTCATAGGATCCCTCGCAGCAAACAGGGCCAGAAGATTCGGTGGTAAATACTGTGTCATTTTGAATGAGTAGTTTCACGAGCTTTAACAAGTCACTTTGTCGTTATTGTCAAAGCATGTCCAACAAACTGTTCTACGTGTGTTCTACGTGTGTTCACATGAACCATAGACGAGAGACGCACATGGCAATTTACCTCGTGCACGAAAGCTGCGCTTGTTGGATCAATACGATATTGATAAAAATAGCAAGCGCTCAGCCGTATACTACGGAATGGGGTAATTATTTCTTTCAGCACAAAATAATTCCAATTCCGGGAACACGCTTCCTGTTTATAAACAAGTATTAAAGTAAAAACTTAAAATATATTTTTGGACTTACGAAAAAATTAATATTTATTATTTTGGCTGATAGAACTACATAAATGTAAATTATATCATATTTACACTTCACAAACGGCTTGCGATTGGCTAATATCCGAAAGACAGTTTTATGTATGGGAAGGGTATCATCAATGTATCACGAATGTTCAGCTTGGAATACACAGCTGGGAAGTGGTTTTTTGGAAGTAACACACACGCACATACACATATCAAAATGCAATATGATTTATTTTAGATGATATACCGGAACAATCAACATAATGACTTCTTTGATAGGGTCTCTTTCACACCAACCAATAGCATTTTGGATCAGTGTTATTATGCTCGCTTCGCTAATCTGACAAGTGAGGTTCATATCGGTTCTCAGACTGGCGGTTCAGATATGCATGGGAATGGATTGTTTTCGGTGGGGTTAGTTTGGCTCGTGCGGCGACGTCTGGACCCTCTGCCGGGGGACAGTTATCGCAACCTCTGTTACCATCCGTCTTGAAAGGCAAGAAAAGGGAAAAGGCAAACTGACGCGTGACGTCAATAAAATCGATTCACTTGTTTCCCGGGCCAGGAACCGTAATAGTAATATTTTCGTCCGCCATGTTTGCCGATATAAGTAATATTACGAAGTGACCAGTTTGTGTGTAAAGCTATGTAGCACGTTTAAGTGTTCTCCATGTTTGTGCTGTTTGGTAGGATTGCACTTAGCCATGCAGTGTAATGTTGTCAGGCAGCTTAAGCTGTGGAGTGTGAAGAGCAACATGTGACAAGTATCATGGAAGTTGCATTGGCAGGTATAGAGGGCAATGGGGGTCCAGCTGGTTATGTTATGTCTCAAAGAACACATATTTCACGTTCTAATGTTCCAAATTCCAGGTCATTCCCAAAGATCAGCGCGGACACTGGCGGTGAGGGGTTTGGAACGACCACCCAAACAGGAGCAGACTATGAGTGTTGCGAGCGTGTAGTGATCAATGTGAGTGGACTGCGCTTTGAGACACAAATCAAGACATTGAATCAGTTTCCAGACACCCTGCTTGGAAATCCACAAAAAAGGAACAGGTATTATGATCCTCTGAGGAACGAATACTTTTTTGACCGAAACAGGCCAAGTTTTGATGCAATTCTTTATTTCTATCAAAGTGGTGGCAGGTTGCGGAGACCAGTAAATGTGCCTCTTGATGTGTTTTCAGAGGAAATTAAGTTTTACGAACTTGGGGAAGAAACATTCGAAAAATACCGTGATGACGAAGGATATATTAAGGAGGAAGAAAAGCCCCTTCCACAAAATGAGTTCCAACGTAGAGTATGGCTTTTGTTTGAATATCCAGAGAGTTCAACTGCTGCTCGGTTGATAGCGATATTTTCTGTACTCATCATTCTAGTCTCCATTGTGATATTTTGTTTGGAGACGTTACCTGAATTCAAGCATTACAGAGTTGTTAATGGAACGAAAAATGAATCAACTTTTGCAACTACCCAGCCTTCTATAGAGGAGGATGATATTCCAAAATTTAATGAGCCTTTCTTCATTATTGAAACATGTTGCATAATATGGTTTACTTTTGAACTGCTGGTCCGATTTGCCTCATGTCCAGAGAAATTAGGATTCTTCAAGAATATTATGAATACGATAGACATAGTAGCTATCATTCCATATTTTATCACTCTCGGTACTGTGATTGCAGATGAAAGTAAGAGTAACAGTCAGGCAATGTCATTGGCTATTTTGAGGGTTATTAGGCTTGTACGTGTTTTTAGGATTTTCAAGTTATCCCGACATTCAAAAGGGCTTCAAATTTTAGGTCAGACTTTAAAGGCAAGTATGAGAGAGCTTGGACTCCTAATATTCTTCTTGTTCATAGGAGTTATATTGTTTTCCAGTGCTGTTTATTTTGCTGAGGCTGATGCAGAGCAGTCACATTTTAAAAGTATTCCGGATGCATTTTGGTGGGCTGTGGTCACTATGACAACTGTGGGGTATGGAGATATGCGCCCAATAGGTGTTTGGGGGAAACTAGTTGGATCCTTGTGTGCAATTGCTGGTGTCCTGACAATTGCTTTACCTGTGCCAGTAATTGTATCAAATTTTAACTATTTCTACCACAGGGAGACAGAAAACGATGACAAGGGCACTTACAATCATGTTCAGTCATGTCCTAATTTTCCACCGAAAAAAGACTCCTTGGCAGATGATTCTGAGTGTGGATCAGACATTATGGAAATGGAGGAAGGACACAGCTTGACACTGAATGATAAAACAAAAGAAAACCACACGTGTAAGCTGAACAACCCTTCTAACAATAGTCTTAGTATTGAGACTGATGTATGATAGCAAGTTTGTATGAAGACTTTTACAAAAATCGTTCCTTTATTGAATGGTATGTTTGAAAATACATTGCAAATTGTTCCTGGCTGTGTGAAAAACAATCCATGTTTTTGTCTTGCCATTTAGAGTTCTTTGTGATTCCTGCCCAAAGATGATCAACTGGATTTTAATGTGGTGTTTTAAGAAATAACAGACTTAACAAAATAGGCTATCTTGCTCTGTGTTGAACTAGCATGGAAATAAATTATTTATAAACAAGGATACCTGTACCTTGTAAGATATGAGCAAACGTGCATGATAATTGCATCAGTTTTAAAAGCAATATACATACGACTGTGAAACAATAAAAGAACATTTATTACTACAGACCTACCCATGCTGTAACCTCATACTTGATCAGCGTTCAGTACTGTCATACAGTAATGTGGAACTTCTCATGATATGTATACTTTGAGCTTCCTCGCTGACAGTCTTATTGTTTCACTCAATATTTTCACTGAAAATAATTATTTCTTTTAACAGACAGAAAATGTTGTCAGTATTGAAACTATTTCTGAAATGCTGATTAATAGGCCAAAATATCTTACTGTTTAACTGATATGGAATATGATTATAGTTATAAACCCTCATCGGAGCTGTTTGGGAATGAATTTATGATAATTCAACAGTGTTAATAATTTAATTGCAACGATAGTGAACAAAATGCAAAATAACTTATTTGTTAACTTGTAAGGCCTGCGAATTGTAGTGAACAATGCTACCACAGTTGTTTGTGCACACTCGTAACTCCGTGCTCAAGGAACTTCGAGGGTGTTCATGTGCACAATCATCATCAGACCTTTCTCGTTGGTTTTCTTCCAAACCACCTTGGATTGATCCAGTAATCTCCACCTCTCTTCCCTGATGCTGCTGTTGCTGCTTGAACGTGTCTTGAAGATCAAATGCAAAATGTGGTCACAGCAGTAAGTGTTTTAAATTATATTACTTATTTTAATTGCATTTAAACGGAATCTGTCACAGAATTTTGGCACAAATTGTACTGCTTACATGTACATGGAGCATAAACGTCTTGTGCTCTTTTACATATTTTTTTCTTCCTTCTCGCCATTAAAAGAAGGAAAAAAACTTTTATGTAGTATATTTTTGTACATGTATACATATACGATGAAGTTTACCTTTTATTTAATGTTGGTATACATGTACTATACATAACCAATGTGTATAATAACAGGGTATGCACTTGGGATATTTTTTGACTGGCCAATCGGGCTACTCACAGCAACACTTTGACTCGCCCGTCCAACTTTTGAATGGCCCGCGACAGGCATGTAAGAAAATTAGCACTATTTTAATTATTAAATTGAGAATAAAATTAAATGGACAAAATTATTTGTGTGTACACAAAATTGGGAAATTTTAAAAAGAAATTGGGAAATTCTCTGCCATTTGCTTTTGGGAAGAGACTTATGTTCGCCTTTTCAGTACTACAGAATGTCTGGATAAAATCCTGTAGCTGTTGCCATGTTTTATATGGTGGAAATTGTACTTTAATTTATTTATTTATTATTTAGTGCATGGTTATGTACATGTATGCATAATAGTTTTTAATGGAATATTTTTTTAGATGTTTATTTTGCGTTACATAGATCTAAAAATCAATGGATAGGAACAGGTGTACATGTAGTTAATGATATTACATGACTTTAGACTGCAGAGATTTTGCGACAGTAAACATTGTGCCTTAAATAATTGTCTAAATATTTGTGCCAAAATTATGGTGCTGAAACTATTTTTAAAAATATTTTGTTTTTTTATCTTTTTTCTTATTTTTGGGTCATGGCATTGATAAGGAATGAGTGTATCACTGAATAAGTAAATTAGTTTAACCATGCAGTGCTAATCTCAATGAGAAGACATTGTTTGCAGTCAGAAAAATCATTTTGTTTACTTCTTGGCAGGATTTTTTATAAATGCCAAGTATCGTACATGTAAAACATGGCGAATGTGCAAAATATACATGTAGGGTGTGCCCATAATAATGGAATCTAAAAGAGCGAGTTATATCGTAGAATCTTTTACAGTTTCTTTTAAGAATGAAGATTGAAGGTGTCATTCAAGATTTTGTATGTAATAACTTTCTTCCCCCACCCATATTTTCATGGCTCATTTCTAATAACACTGGCAGAAAATAACAATTATATATATTAGCTAAAACGTTGCATGTAAAGCAATAACCACAAAATAAAGGGGGGGGGGGAACCTACAATTCAGAGCAATAGCTAGTGTTGGGGGCTGTGGGTGGACAAGGGGTGCAGTTCCCAAAAAAAGAACCGGTAAAAATAATAGAAACTTTAAAGAAAATCCATGACCCCCTACTATCTTGCAACTACCATGCTCGTTCGTTCCAAGAATTCATCCCCAAACCACCCCCCCACCCCCACCCCACATAAAAAAACAACACCTAGCTACGGCCCTGCAATTAACAGAAATTCACTATCATGTAATATTATCCATTTTATTTGATTACACAAACTTTATTCCCAACATCCCCATGCTAACCGAGTTTTACGTTTATTTGTGTATTGTGAAATCTCTCGAGACAATCCTGTTGGGGAATGGGACGCCCCAAAGTCGTGTGGCGTCATATTCCACTTCGGGCCCAATCCCGACTTGGAGTCTGAATTCTTCCACTACGGGGTGTAACATATAGAAATATTAAAATATTTATGGTATCTAACATCAATCTACAATACCAGCATTCTTGAGCTGCTGAGAACTACAAAATAGAAACTATAGTCGCCGTCACAACATTTGTAGTATGTTTTTCGTAGATAACTTTAGTTTCGTTTAACGTAGAGAAAAAAGGTAAACATTTTTGAAATTTTGTTAAAAGTCCTATTTTTGTGTGCAAATTATATAACGTTAGGTTAACAAATAAAAATATTGTAATGCAAATACATGCACAAAATCTTCAGAAAAATCCATTGTCTGCCATTGAAAATGGCGGGTTTTTCTGACGATTTTTTGTATGTATTTGCTATCTGGAAGGACACTTCAAGACATGGGAGATAAGCATAGAAGATTGAGATTTTATAGGACTTCTTTGTGATGATGGTCACATCGGTTTGCTAAATTGCAAACCCACAGGTCATCCAAAGAACTTCTTCACAATCAGTGTCGTTTACCTCCTGATGCGGTATTTGAGTTTATAGTGTATTGTGCAAGTCTGAAGATATACTTGTCTGATCGTTCAATGTGGAACTCTGTAAAGAGATGGGAGTTTATGTGGATTTGACTATTGCAGTCTGTGGAATGCCTCTTGCTCAAATCTTATAAAGCGGATGTATTAGGATCACCAGTTTGGTAGCGAGGTTGTTGTTGGATCCTTTTGGATTTCTGCTTGGTCTGTATGATGGTCTTGGTTTGTTTAGGGGTTATTGTCGTATCCCTTAGGGTTTCTGATATCAAACGGTATTCTAAACACAGTATTTTCTTGCTATAGATCATGTGTTATAACCATCTATTTCATACGCAATGGCCGCTGAATAAACTCAGTTGAGTGTCATTTTCTTTCCCTGTATCATTTGTTTATTGTCATAATATTATGACTAGAGAAACAAGCAACGTAATAGGGAGTTTTCGCTATTCCGTACGATAGATAATCAATCGAGAATGTTCGTGCTCTCGCTCCTGTAATCGTTCAGGTAGAACTTTAGGTTTTACATCATAATATTATCTGTAATTTATATAAAGAAGGAGCCACAAAACGTGCAGAAAATGCACAGAAGTATTAGCTGATTTAGCATTAGTAAAAAGCGATGAAGGCTTAATGTTTTAACATCAGGTAGATTTGACTTTTTATCTCCGTGAGCCAAGAACAGTCGGTAAACAGTACGCTTGAACGGATGGCGTAAAACCCAAACTTGAATATAATTAGTCTTCGGATTAGTTCGCGCACGGAATAGCGAAAACGCATTAATATTCAGCCAATGACGAGATAAAGCCTGTCACGTGACTTAAGCATTTGGTTTACCGGTTTACTGTTTGCTAATCTTCACGTTCAATTTGTTATTTACATGGTATAACACGAATTAGTGTGTCGTAAATCAAACATAGATGCGTATGTGTGAGTTTCAGATGGGTTGTTCAACAAAACAATAAAATAAAACAGGAAAATAAAAATAATGTTTAAAATGGTATCATTTTTTGTTGTTTAGCGACACCACTGGAACTCATTGATTATTAATAAGTGATTATTGCATGTCAAACGCACGGTTATTTCGACATTTGATCACAGAGCAAATCTTCTGCGAGCGCATAGGCTACTCTTTTTACAATAATAGCAAAGGATATTTTATGTGCACTTTCCCACAGGCAGGATAGCAGACACCACGGGCTTTGATAGACAAGTCGGAAATAACCCAACAGGTCCCCTGAGGTGGATCGATCCATCGAACCTCGGGCGGACGTTCTTGTGCTGCGCTACATCCCCACTCCCTATAATATTATGCATGCAGGACATAATCGACAAAATATCAAATAGAAACACAGGATACAAATTTTAAGTTTATTCCTTCATACTCACACGATTCGTCCGACCACGGATTAAGGTGGTCGTCACACACGACCACTGTGACAGTGATACTTGTAACAACGACAACATCATCGCTACAACCCCCTGACACATCTCCGTGGCTACGGCCATCAAATATAATGCTATAGTAACGCTGGAATGCTTGTTCGAGATTGGCACATGTCGTCCGCCCTACAAGAAACTCAAAGTTCTCACTATCAATATGAAAAACATCCGACGTTGTAGAGTATTGAACTGGCATTGGCCATGGCACGCCCTTCGTCTTAGCTGGTGGGTTGGGGTAGTCGTTACGTCTACGACGATGGCATTCGGAAAACACCAGACACACAACTACTACTGTTGTGATAGTATACAGTATTTTTACAATATTCATATTGCGCAGACATTCATATGTAGTACAATACCTAAGATTATTATACCAGCGATGTATTTCACGTCACTGGTTTATCAGTTCAATATACCCATCTGTAGATAAAACGTGTATTAATGAGATAACTGGGTGGCTATCTCGACAGATTATTTAATAGGACATGTTCTTAGTAGTGGTGTAGGAAGATGGAGAAACATGTGTGGGGTGGGAAGGGAGGTAAGGGTAACACGTATGAATATTTCAAAACTGTAATTCTCCTAAATATGCCCCATTGTGCACATCATAACTTCTTCCTATATGCCAGTCTAAAATATTATTTTCATAAGGCCAAAAAAATGTATATTGGTGATCGTTTTTTCATCACACAAATCAGGGACTGGGGGGAGGTTTTTTTTTTTTTTTTTCTGTGAAAAACTTTATAAAACCCTCGAGACCAGGTACAGAGCTGGCAACTCCAGGGACATTTAATAATGGACTACATTTCATTCATGTACACATCACAATGTTGTCATTCAAATGGACCTGGTGATGGTTTAACCCGTTACGGTGCTTACGAAAGTTGAATTGCTGCTATCTCGATGCATTTTTAACAGTTTTTAACCAAATAAAAAATTAAATAAATCCATGGGCGGGCGCATTTTCAGATACGGGCGATGACGATCACCAATGTTTTATTTTATTTGGCCTTAGAGATCGTTTTTCTCAAACTCACGTTTTCATTATGCATCTAACTCGTTTTCGCTCGTTAAATACATTTGGAAACCACTCGTTGTGAGATAAACTATCTCAAAGTGCTATTCGTGTATTATTCTCTTGATCATACATCAAATTGACGAATCTGTTTGATTCTGAAACCAGGTACGGTCGTTCTATAGAAATGACACGGATTTTAATTAGTGTGGAATTATTACTGATTATAATAATTTTAAAATATAAATAAATAACCCTTTTAAAACTTATAGCATGTTAACTTATTGTAAATAATACTTTTACATACATTTGTAAATTTGCACCGTTCTATTTTTGCAAACGTATGCATTTTTGTCCACGTAAACGGAGCTTAATATAAGTATCTCGCACATCCGTCTGAGCATGCTCTCATCACGCCAGGAACGTAACTGAGCCGTCCAAATCTGTAGTATTTCCGTGGTAATCCCATTGTCGTTCTATAGCGTCTTTTCAATAATTAGCTATAAGTATAGTGGTTTGCTGATTCCCAGAAATGACATAGGTAGTAATATATTTACTTCACTTTTTCCTGTGCATTTTTGACGAATAGATTTTGTTTTCTTACTCTGTTATTATATTTGCATACGAACGATTTGATATTTTTCATTCGTATATCCTTTTACACTTTAAAGAAATATTTATAATCTAAATCAGACAAATCGTATTTTGTCGCGAAATGTCCCTTCCAAAAAAAAACCCAACCCGTTAGAATATGTTCATGAATCGCCCTCAAAAGGGTAACGACATACTAAGTCCACAAAACACAACACCTGTCAAACTGGCCACTCGTGAAAATCATTTTCTATTGGTCACATCAATACCCTGTCCAGATAATCATATATAGATCTTGTCTCAATGATCACTTATATAGGTTGTCTAGATGGTCACATCCATACCCTGCCCCAGTGATCATATATATATATCCTGTGTAACTGGTCTGATTAAAGTAAAGTTTGTTTTATTTAACTCTTTTGCATCCAACTTACTTATCAATAAATTATCTCTCCGAACCAACTTTCCTACGTAAATTTTTAAATT
>JAUTCZ010051388.1:0-19554 GCA_032273805.1 Melanodrymia brightae | reverse complement strand
AATCAAATAAAATACTAATTAATGGTATATAATTTTGTGTATATATTTTGTCTATAGATATAAATTATTTGTTATTTTTTGTTAAAATCAAATAAAATACTAATTAATGGTATATAATTTTGTGTATATATTTTGTCTATAGATATAAATTATTTGTTATTTCTTGTTAAAAAAATTTATGAATCCTAAATCGTAATTATAATAAAGAAAATTATAATTGTATAAGAACTCAACCTATTATTATAATCTAATTAATTTAATTCCTCAATATTATAGGATCTAAACGCTTCCTAAAACAATAGCTTGTAACTCAATTTCAATGTTGGCAGTTCAATCATTTTAAATTGTATGTTGTATATTGTATTCAAGGTCAGCATGATACAAGTAATTCAAGGGTATTTCATCTAGATTAAAATATAGTATGTAGGTTCCTACAATCATCGAGGAAATGAAACAAAATTCACCAAACAAAATTGTTTAAAAAAATGATGATATAATTATGATTACTATTTACGTATCCTTCATGAAAACCATGTTTCGCTCAGATGAAAAAAAAAAGTACGTTCCGATAGTTTAACTTTGTGAAACATGAATACGAAATTAAATATATATATATTTTATTGTATATATTTGGCGAGAGTCTAAAAAATTATCTGTCTGTCTGAATCATTAAGAAAACATGCTGGTTTGTCATACAGCTTTTACGTGGTTATTTTGACAACGCTTGTTGAATATTATCGGCGATATATATTATTATTGTATATTTGTTGTATTGTATGGTGCACATTTGATGCCATTTATTTACCTTTTAGTCCAGTATGCAGTAATTGAATTAGAAAACTATTCAAATTAATATTGAAAAAAGAAGAATAATGAACATGGTTTTAATTGACTACAACACGAACCGTTTTTCAATGGTGTACGTCTATTTGCTTGGTTCCGAATATGCTGTCGTGTGACGGCCTGGGTGTATTAAATAAAAGTTTCAAAGTTTCAAAAGAATGCTGACAGAGTGAGACAACTCTAACTGAGGTACAGAACGTAAGATACACCGAGGAATTGCATACGGGATGGTTTAACTGATGAAAACTATAAAAATAATGTTTTCATGTACACAAATATATAAATTATACAAACTGTTTTTTCTTTCTTTTCTTTTCTGTTTTTATTTTCTTTTATTTTTTGTTTTGTTTATTGTTTTTCTTGCTTTCGTATTCAAGTAATCAGATTGTTAGGCCTGTTTTTTTTTTCTTTGATTTAAAACAAAACCTGCTGTCTAACCATCTAATACATTGAGAACTTTCATGTATTTTTCTTCCTTCCTTCTTTCTTCATATCATAAACATTCATTTCTGTTCATAATATGTTAAATAGTGTAAAGATATTTGTGTCGTTTATTATGTAAGCATTATGGAGATTCAAGGCCTAATAAGCTGCACAATTTTGCAGTATCCATTTGTTTTTCAAAATTAATAAAGTATGGTTCAATCAAAATTAACTATAAATCTAAGGCATAAGATATAATTATATGATTAAACAGTATTTCCATATTTTTAGCATTCTGGTGAACGTACCATGTGCTAAATGACGTTATTTTGATAGCTTTAGCGTAAGCCAGGCAGCCGATAACTTTTAGATAATTTCTGATAACTAAATAATGGGTAATTGAACCAGTTTAGTATAACCAAAGCGTGCAATATTTATGATACTTTAGCTAAAACTCGCGATTGGTAGCTCCATACACAGAATTTTCTTCACACATTGAAAGGAAAGACTTTCTCGTTTACATAATGCCAACTCGTGACGTCGTCTATCGCACGGTTCAGTAATAATTGCAAAAACGTGCAAACGAACGATTAGAAACAAGTGTCCAGCAAAAGTGGTGATGGTACAATATATAAATTAACATACTACTTACATAATGGATTTTACTTACTTATAGTATGTTTTTTTGCAAGATGAAAGGAAAATTGTAACCGGAAACGGAAAGAAACAGCAGCCACATATAAAGAAAATGAAAGAAGTGGGGATGAGACATTCAAATATTTAATTTTTAATGTGGCAGAAGTAACTTTCTTGAGCAAAAAACTATATCAACGTAAACGAAAAAACCATTAACATAGCTGAATACGTGCCTCTACTCTATATAACGGATATTGAGACGAGATTTAGCGTGAAAAGCGAGATCACGTGACGATGCAGAAAAGCGAATTATAATACGCAAATAATATTGTTCTTGTTTATCTACACAATTGCATACATTTATTATATAATGGTAAGCATCAACATAAATATCAAAGTGTAGGTCTACCTCGCCAAAACACGTAACTAAATAGTTCGAGCACTTCTAAGGTCACTGGTATTGACTTCAGATGAAGCCGAGCAGAAACGTTTGGCACCGATGTCGGTGATTGAGCGTCTTTAAGTCCCGATTACATACACTAAAAGTCTTATAAATCACAAACAAAGCCGTCATACATGGCACCAGGTATTATTGAACATAAATTTAATTCCGTTGAAGAAATGTCACATGATTCACGTCGTAAGAACGATGAACAGAGATATAAATAAATGACACATAATTATGAACAACGTATTTCATTATAGAAATTATGCTACACAATGGTATACATCGTCAGAAGGATGGTACATACATGAAAGTCGTAGTATAAGAATGCCAAAATTCCATTGAAATATGCTGTGCAATGCCATTAGAAAGATGCCAACACACGCCATTCGGAGTCATGGTGGTACAACGATATATAATACAGAATAAGACATAGCGGTGCAGGCAACATTTATATACGAAAAATCAATCCATGTTGCATTCATCTAGTATGTTAATGTTGTTATGGCATTCTATGGGCTGCCATAACTTTGTACCAAACTAAACTACTTGTCAAATACGATCCAACACCTTCAATATGTACTCAAACAAACAAAAACTAAGAACTAAAATAGTATAAATTACTAGTACACAGTGAAAATGTGATTAACCTGAATCCGAATGATTAATTAACTTAGTAGGAAAACATTTAACTTGTGTGGAATTGGTGATGAGTGAACGTCGTGTAATGTGTTTCATTTGATTGGAGTGATCCCTCGTAAGTGAGGCGGATTTCTTACTGCATTAGATCAAATAATAGAATAGGAAAGCCGAGGCGGACAAGTCGTTTTCCTTGTCACTTGTAGGTTTTCAAAATCTAATGACAAACGCCACTAGATGTGTCTGGGAAGGATTGATGTTGAAGCTTGCGGCTACACGCAAACAAATACGTGCATGTTATTTGTCTTTTTTTTCTTCTTTTAATGATATTGACGGAACTATAAAAGAATCAGAAAACCCGAACGTTACTACTACTACTACTACTACTACTACTACTACTACTACTACTACTACTACTACTACAACAACTACTACTACTACTACTTCTACTACTACTACTACTACTACTACTACTACTACTACTACTACTGCTACTACTCCTACTACTGCTACTGCTACTGCTACTGCTGCTACTGCTACTGCTACTGCTACTGCTACTGCTACTGCTGCTACTACTACTACTACTACTGCTACTACTACTACTACTACTACTACTGCTGCTACTACTACTACTACTGCTGCTACTACCACTACTACTACTACTGCTACTACTACTTCTACTACTACCAATACTAGTCTACCAGAATTAATAATAATAATAATAATATAATTAATTTACTATAACTACACTGTACTACTATTAGTAGTGCTTCTACCACGACATTTTACTGCTACAACTTAGGAAAAAACCCAATTAACAGTCCAAAATGCTTATTCTCACTGTGATAATGATTAATTAAGTAAATGACTTATTAATACATATTATTATACATGTATTTATTTATATTTATGTTCATTTGTGTAATTTGTTTATTATATTTATTTTACGCATTTCAATGCGTACTTTCAGTTTATAAACCAATACAAACATGTATTTCTTATTAGTAAATGATCAAAGTTTAATCAGTTTATATTGTAATATTTTGAAGTCGGCGCTTTGAAGTACACAGTAATCATATTATTATGTGTTCCACCAGACACATGTCTGGGACGGTAACTATTTTCTATAGATTATAATTGTTAATAAGAAAACAATATGTACCATGAGCAGATTAGTGTTGGTATAAGACCGAGATCCTATAATAGAATTAAGGTTTAATCAGTTTAGTAAATAAACTAACACAGAAATAATTATTATTTTCAACATCAAAGGTATTACAGTCATGTACTCAATCTCTAAACAATACTTTGAAGGATTTGAACATTATTTCAACTATCAAAATATATACCACAAAATTAATATTAGAATGAATTTAATATTATAGTAAATACTATTTATTTTGTAAATACCTAAATAGAAAACAATTTTTGTCTCTATATATGCATTAAATGATATAAGTATTCGTCAATGGTTGCACGATGGAGCGATACACACTGTTCCGTGTTCGTGGTAATGGACGCCTTGTCATGGGTGGAAGTACGATAAACGTTGCTCTAAACAATTGTTTACACTTAGTGGTTATAACTCTCATTCATGATTTTAGTAAGAAATTACTCGATATTGTAAAGTGACATCCCATCAGTGTACAGTGAATTTTGTTATTGATTTTAGTATTCGTATCTGTGTTTGTGCTGGAGGTTTCTGTGCAAGTGACAGTAATTTAATATTAACATGATTAGTTGAAACATCGTGCTCTTTTGTAAGAATATTTTCATAATTTATACTGGCCACTATTAAAACATTTAAAATAATATTGACTTAATTATATAATTATTTATGTGGTATATGGACCATTTTGTGTTTGTCAGTAATGAATTTGCAATAACGAAATAATTAAGATTTTTCAAAAATGTTTTTACCTTCAAATAGAGACAAAAGTTATGTTTAATTGTACTCAAATTAGATTAATTATAATAAGTGAGGAATGCATTACTGAAATTACCAACATTATTATTGTATATGAATGAAAATGCACGGATAATTTTGATTAATTCAACAATATTAATCCAAGGGTTGTATTATGGTTTGAAAAGTGTCTTTTTTAATATAGCTCATTTCAAATTTGGAATTTTTTATAAACAGCTCAATCATTTTTTGGTATATTCATTTCCTTTTCACAACTATCATGTAATCGATCGCTTCCTTGTTGTTCTATATAATGTACATTGTATATGTAAGAATAAACAACCTACTACAGACTACAGTACATATATACGGTATATGTTCTTTGGATACAGCTGTCCTTTGTAAACTTCATGTGTCATAATTAATATAATTTATAGAGCATAGTTGCTCTCGACTAATGAACGATAATCCATTTATTATAAAAAAACATGTCGCCCGCTGTGAAATAATGTCTGTTTATCACGAGTAATATATTATCCAACCACAAACATATTCGCCATTTTCACTCGTCAATATGTCAATAATAAAAAATGACTAAAGATATCGACAACGAGTGCGATATTGGACATAAAATTATGTTTAAGGTTTATTGTAATTATTTGATAAATGCTACTAGAGTATACATGTATGTCTTAAAGTCTCCATGAAATAACTCGACTAGAACGGTCTGGTGTTATATGTTATACAAATATACTCATTATAATAAACCAGCGCTGTAAATTACTTCACATAATTAACTTTACCAGCCTTTTCACCTATACCAGTATAAGAAAGCTTTTGTGAAAACTCAGTCACACTTTTCTAGTAAAGCATGTGATTTCAGCCATTTTCCACTGCACGGGTCTATTATAGAACAATGGGTTCCAGAGTGTGATATTTCTATCCTGTACACATTTAGTTAATCCAGAATCTTATACATCAAACCAAAACTAACAGAAACAACTTTCTTCGCGCTAAAACAGTAGTTTTGTTATAGCAGACGTGTTACTTTGTTAGGTCCAGGTATAATAGTTTAAAACCGCTGTTAATTGATAAAATAATAACATTCTTGTTATTTCTCCAAAACTGAGAAAACAGTTGCCCTTAATCGCGTTAAACACGGAAATAAAGCTCCGATTAAAAGCTTTTAAGTTATTAAACACGATTAACTGATTACAACTTTAAGACTTTGGTAACTGTATTTTAGCAGAAAGAAAATTGTAACATTAAAACTTGACATTAAAATTGACAAAGTTTTGGTAAACTGTCTATTTATACTGTGAAACGATGATTACATAAACACTTTTGGTTCTATCGGTGTATTTTAGCGTGGATAGATTATAATATACCGAGACTTTTTGTTTGAATTGTGTATTTTAGAGTAAATATATTTCAATCCTGATACTTCGGGAACTATTTGTTTTACTTGAAATACTAGATCATTGTGGCTTTGGGAACAGTGTGTTTTAGCGTGCACGAACAGATTACAACATTGAGACAATTGGAACGGTGAATTTTAGTGCAGAAAATTACAACATTAAGATTTTGGGAACGGTATATTTTAGTCATGAATAAATTACATCACTGAAACACTTAAAACTGAATGTTTATATTGAAAAGATTACAATATTGAGATTTTTGGAACTACATGTAAGACTATGGTACGGTGTATTTTAGCGTAAAACGATTACAATATTAAAATACTTGGTACTGAGTATTTAAACGTGAAATGATTATTACAATATAAAGGCTTTAAGAACAGCGTATAAATATTGTAAGACATTGGAAAACTGTGCATTTTAGCCAAGAAAATTACAATATTGAGACTTTTGGAACATTAAAAGTACAACGATTAATAAACAAAAATGTGTTTTACTTCTCCGAAGTACAGGCTTGAAAGTTTTGCATTTACATGGAGAAAATAATCACACCACATAACAAAATTAATAATATAAAAATGATTGTGATACTAGTATGTAGATGACCGCATCTGAATGTCAAAAGCGCACCTATATAAGACTTTAATCCACAAAGGCCCAGGCTGTGACCGTACACACAGACGATACAACGAGAATGTTAAATAAACAAAGCTTAGTTTCGTGAAGCATTTTTCTTTAAAAAAAAAAGGGTCCGAAGCAGGATCATAGGAGAGTTTACTTCACTATATTTGAACAACTATGTCTGGATTTCTTTGTCGGCTCTCCATGACGTCTTTGTCGGTATACAAACCCAATATATACACGGATTTGGAGAATTATAAGCAATGATACGGTCATATGCAGAGTTAATAAAACCCCACCGTCAAGCGTGACAGCGGCTAGTCGTTTATCAAGCTACATTTTATTGTACGTCGGTGAAGTGTTTTCAATGTCAGTGGTGTAATTTAACGATTAGTATAAAGTTTCTTCATTCTGCTTCTTATGTGTTAGATCATGATATATTATAGTGACAAACGTCTCAAGAACAACGCCTTATAAAACGATTTAACTCGTTCGATCTATAGCCCTATCAAATAAACACGCCATTATGCGAACAGGTTTACTTATGGGTCGTCAAAGCCAAATTAAAAATGAGTATAAACTGTATATACGTTAGAGATATCATATAGATATCGGTATAATTTATATATAGGATACTAGTGTGTATTGTTGTCAAATGACGTTTATCTCATAGAATGGGTGTGATGAAATTGTAGATCAACGTGATTATTCTCTCAGGATGAGATAAAGGTTGGATAACAGAACATTTAATATTCTATAAACCTAAAATAAAGTAAAGCACCAGCTGTCGTTTTGTCCCACAGTAAGCGGTGTTTAACTTTGTTTTAGGTGTATACACCCTCTACTTATAATATAGCTATAATTATTATCAGCTTTAGTGAGAATTTTGTTTACAAAACATGCACGTACTTGTGATTTATACACAACTACACACCAACCTATTCGATAGATACATGGACATGTATTTCAATGATATTAAAATGTTTAACCAAAACATCAATATCTGTTCTTTTATTTCACTTTGTAATTATTTTGACAATACAGAAAACTGAACTCTTTTTAAACTTGATATTTATTTTGCAAATCAAAACAGGGGTATAACAAATATAAAATGGCAGATTAATGAGTGATAAGGATGAGAAGGGTGAATAAACATTATCCGTCCTGTCACCATTGAATGGAATAAAAGTGTTTTTAAAATAATAGGTATTGAGAATAAGTCATTCTTTTTCACTACATTTACAAATGCTGTAATTTATTTAAATACTTGTTACTTGTGTGGATCATGCATCTGGTAACTGGCTCATTGGTGGAGGAAACCATTCCCATCGCGGAATCATTGAGAATTTGTTCTATATATTGGATGAGACGCTTTGGGTAGATTAATATTTTTGTTTGTGATAATCGGTTTTGAAAGCAGATAGAAGCTGAACTTTCCATAACTTTTCCATAACTTATCTCGGGTAAGCTGGAGATTTCTTTTGCATGAAGTGTTATTTCATTGCTCTATTAAGGATGATGGAATAAAGAAGTAAGCCAATTTAAATGTTGTGAGATCGGCGTCTATGATTTCGTCGCTGCGATGAAAGATCCATTGAAAGCACCTGCAATCAGTTTTAGCGTAGCATTCTGTATTTTCGAGTGCGTTTGGAGATGAAGATGGCCACATTTCAGCTGCATAGCTGATATTACTTCTGATGTATATCAGGAAAAAGATCTCCGTGTAGTGAAATCAGCTCTCTATTCTTGACAAGCAATTGTTTTTATCAGATTGAGTCTCCTTGTACATTCTTCAATGTGTTTGTTGGTGTACTTTTGACTTGACAGAACTAGATTTAGAGTACGACAAAGAACTTTGGGCTTCCTGTTGTACTTTATATTCAACCTACCCAGTTTTATTCCTAGGTCTGTAATTGGTACTCAGTGAAATCTCTTCCTTGTTCACTGTATTCTCTCGTTTCGCTGACAATGACTTTCAGTTATGAGGTATGTGACTTAGTAGCAGGACCTTAGAGTTAACTAGAACGATGTCATAATTATGTATGATGTTGAAAATTATGGGATTGAGGACTGCTCCTTACGGTGTTCTCTTCCACTTTCGCTTCAATGAAATGGTTACTCGGGAAGCTTATGGGGAACATCAGCATTGGACAGATACACCAATATTTGCAGCTTTGCAAACCAGACTTGTCTTTGGTCCGCTAATGGCATTGCTCTATGGTCTTCAACAAGACACCAACCGTTTCCGACATTGAACGGAATCCACATTGTGATTCACAAAAAGTGTCTTCTTGGTGGAGTTTCTAAGAGTCTCCAAGTGTTTTCTGAGGCACGAGGAACGTTCTATTGGTAGTAGTGGTAAAATTGTGCTGTTCTTCCAAGATGGCACGTCATTAAATTTGGACAGAAGAAGCAGATGCAGATATTTCAGCAGTTGATTTCGAATTCTTTCCGGGCCTGTGGCAAAGTCGGTGAGGTTTCCTATGACAGTATTGAGATCCTGCACTATTGTAGGCTGGTCGCGTATATAATCAATATGTTGGCAATATACGTGTTATTATCGGACAATAACCTAGGGCAGTATGTAGTGTCATCACTTGTACATATCCTTGAATATTGCAAGCCGAATTGGCGACCTTCTTCCTGGCGAGCTGTTACCACTATTGATGGCTCCTCTGTCTTTGTATTGCGATTAATAGACTTGATTGTCCTCCACACATTTAAATATTGTTATTTTATTCTATTGCAACATGATGAATATTGTGGTAACAGAGCGTTTAACTAAAGTCATGTTTAAGCAAATTGAATAAAGGATCCAATGTTAATTCCAACTTGTATCAAGCGTAATAGGAAAGAAGACATCGGTAACATACTGAGTAAAATGTTGTTTGAAGTTGGTGTTTTATGTGAATAATTAAGAATAATGGTTGGCAAATTCCATCATTATGTATACATGTAGTTTCCTGAAACGTTTTAACAGCAATAAATAATGCAACATGTTATGCCAAACATTGATTAATCATGATGACAGATGGCTAACAGAATGGATCATTTGGCATGTTCTTGCAAATCTTTCCCAGATGATATTTTGATAATAATATTATACTAATTTGTAGATTAGCTTTTTTTTGCACGTTCGCATTTTAGAATATGTTGAAGGACAGAAATGTTTTATTACAAACATTGTAACCAAGTGCAATTTTATTTATAATATGTCTGAAATGATCCAGTATATTGAAGAAATCCCTTCGTAAAACAAACATCAACTATAATAACATTTAGTGCTTTAATATGTTTTGTTATATATTCATATTAAAATCCAATTATATTATTGTGAAAACAAATTTAATCTGATCTGTTTTTATTTGGCAACTGTTTTCCTATATTAATTTCACTGAATATAGTTTCGATATAAAAAAAAGCTGTTTGTGATAGATAAAAATTACCTATTTTGTCCTAAAATATCTGTCATTGTATTTAATTTTTGTGCAACTTCCAAAAATACAAAAACATCTACTTAAGCTCGTGTATCGTGAATAGCGTCAACTCATAATGTTTTAGCTGGTGTGTTTGTCTACCATGCAGTAAAGAAAATATTTTGAGGATACGTAGACTATACTTTCCTTTCAAAAACTAAAAATATTAACCTTGTATAGAGAGTACTAATTTCTATTAAATAAATAATTGAAGATACACACAAATTAAAGGAGAAGAAATAAAATTAATCGCTAACGTTAAAGTGATAAAAAAGTTACCTTCGATTATACAATTATGTTCTTAGAACTACATGTATATTGATAATATAATATTCAAAGACGGTAAATTTGATACAATTTAGACATGACAAAAAATCCAGCCCGGATAAGAAATGTTTTTGACAAAAGGAGATAACCAGAAATTAATTATGTTTTACATGGACTGAATTATTGAAAGAATGGAGATATTAGTAAAAGAATAGAAGAGAACATAATTATACTGCAATGTAGATGTTAGTTGTAGAAATAGCCTAAATCGGTCAAACTCATTTTTACAAGTAACAAGAATAAACAAAAGAAATCCTCGATATCTTAAATTCTGATCCTCGAAGCTGAATTATTTATTCCATAACTCTAATACTCGATAATGACAACGATATAAATAAAACTTTGTTTTGGAACTATATTTACAGCGTGCGTTTCATTGTTTTCGGTATGAACCCTGGTGCATCTTAAACTTTATAAACAGTTTCGAAACAATTTGAAATAAATTGGATCTATGTGATATATTTGAGCGAATTACATATTATAGTAAACGAAACACGATTCGTATAAAAAATACAACAATTGTCAATGGAATTTATCAGGTTTTTTATATTTTATTGAAACATTTTATTGCATGTAATTTACAAAAGGATTGGACACAAGTTGTACCACTTACGACGCTCACTTCTAATCATATGATACATAATAACAATATCGGTGACTACAATCATTATTATCAAGAATAATGATACTATAGGATAATAATAACGTATTGGAAAGTTAATAATTTTCACCCAAGACAAATACTAATTTTGAAAGAAACATTTATTAAATTATTTTATATCACATCCTAAACAGTGGTGATACAGGTGTTCGCGAACGATTACAAGAATCCTTCATATGTACTTCTGTGGGATAAGACTATTGCACCCGAGGGTTAATAAGTTTATGCCGGGTCCCTGACATCAAATTATGTACTCGAGCCTAAAATAATTCTATCCTATTCATCAATACACAACAAAGTATTATCTAAGACTATATAACGCCATTTTTTATGAAATGTGATAAAAATTCAAAATATATCATTTCATTTTGTAGGAAATAAATAATTATCACAACTAGAAAGATAATGTTGGAAAATCGTTTATATTGATATAATTATAAACTGATTTTTGAGCAACAAGCAATTATTGAGTCTTGTGTTGTTTTAATTAATAATCCCAATGTATTTTGTTTTGACGTAGGCCTACTTGACATCACATTACTGTGGTGAACGTTGTCACGACTACATTGTTTTGTTATTCAAAACTTATATTTCGCACTACTACCGGTAAAACAAAGTAAATAACAACTGTTATAACATTTACTTAGTTCATAATTATTTGTAGATTTTCTGTGTTATATCAGTAAAAAATATTTCGCTCTTTGTGTTTTTCACAAGAGGTCTTTCTATCTTGTATCTGCAAGGTTGATGGGTTGGGTGGAGAGCTATCCTGATCTACAAGTGCCACCCGTAGTAAACACACACAGTCATTTGGTCTTTTTTGGTGTTTTGAGCTATTTATTTAAATATATAAACATTTCTTGCAGCAGCCTACCAGCCATTCCCGGGATTCATGAATCCAGCAGAATTTGCGCGTGCAAGTCAGAAGCGGAAACGACGTCATCGCACGATCTTCACAGAAGAACAACTGGAGCAGCTAGAAACGACATTCCAGAAGACTCACTACCCGGATGTATTGTTGAGGGAAGAATTGGCAATGAAGGTTGACCTGAAGGAAGAACGAGTTGAGGTATGTAAATATTGCTCATTTTTATTTGCCGAATACTAACTTAAAGCTAATAATAATTATCTTTTTTTTAAATTATTTTGTGAGAAAAAGAGAAATCCTAATGTTGCAGATTACAAAAAATGTTTTCCCTTATTGTAATTTTACAACATTGGCGACAATTTTTTTTTTATGCATTCATAGTCAACCAGAGTTTAATTTGAATAATGTCATTCAGTAACAGCCATAAATAAGTAAATTTAAACGTGAAAATAATCTGGTAGAATTTTTTTTTATGAAGATCTGTTCAAGATAACAATAGGTGCAATTGACGCTCTTTGATCGGTCAAAATGTGTGGGTTTTTTTATGAAAAACAAATACATATTATCACAATGGGAGCAATAGATTCGATATGTTTCCAGTCTTGAACCGCGCGATGAACCCTCATTCGTTTTACTAACGTAGTCACTTTTAAAACATGCAAAAACAAGATTTGCCATTTTCTAATAATATAAATTCGTGGTCAGGTTTTGTAAAACTCGGATGGTCGATGCGGGCGATGTAACATATGCTATATACTATGGCTAATCACCGAAATAAATAAATAAATCAAACACTTTGTTCCTTGCTTTAACCCATGAATGTGTGTTAAAATTCATTTGCATATGAAAAACTTCAAAGCCTGCCTGCTACTTTTAGATTATAGTCGCTGGTATTTATATATTCAGAGGTAATGCGATTGGCTGCATCTGGTTTGCCTTATTAGCACATTATGTTATTCTTGTATATATATAGTACTTTGTATGATATATATTATGTGGTGAAATTTAAAAAAAATTTAAATAAATAGATAAAATAAAAATGTATATAATAACAATTTGATACATCAAGGAGACCAGTATAAATCGTCATCCATAGCGCAGTGGTTGTTGAATCGGACTTAAGGTACGGGCTCCAACCCACAAGGCTCAATGGGTACTACCACTTATACCGACTAGTATCCACAACTCGTATGACAAAGGCCGTTGCATATATGTACTGTCCAATCTGTTGAAAAGTGCATATGAATTATACCTAGCTGCTTATCAAATAGGAGTAGCGCCCTTTCTCTAATACTAACATGAACTTGTCCTGGGCGGTCAGTCGAGGTTGCTGGACTGCATGCCTGGGACAGACGTTATTGAACCTTAATTAGATATAAGCACGTAAGTAAGTTATAACTAGCTAACTAAAGCTGTATATACCGGTCTCGGTGGTGTAGAGGTGTAGGTGATCGAAAGGTGTCTCATGTGTCCATACTTTCTGGTAGTTCTTTCTCGTGGGCAGATTTGTTCTGCTGTTTATTCGCCAGCTCCTCATTCGCATTGGGGGTATCGACGACACCCACCTTATTTGAGTGGTTTTGTTCAGACTGCATGAGGTGCATCCACAATTCTTAGTCTTGCAATCAATTGTAAACTTTCATTTTGAAAGAGTCTTGACTTCGGTGAGTGTGTGTGTGTGTGTGTGTGTGTGTGCGTGTGCGTGTGCGTGCGTGCGTGATAAAAGTCACTCAGTGCAGACAGTGAATCAGTGTTCAGTGAGAAGCGCTATAATATTATGTTCCTGTCCATCTTCCTTGGTCAGATGTTCTTTTGCAATGTTGAAGGTCTGCTCTTCTGCTCTATAGTTTGAACTTGGAAGGTAGAGGATCTATCTGGATAGCTAATACGAGTCGAGTTTAAAAATAGACTATACTAGAGCCTCTTAGGACTCACATTGTGTTGACTAAGTAGAATGTATATAATATATCTAAGATTAACTACATTATATGGTTCATGATAATGAAAATAAATGCATATTCGTTTCGTAGAGAAGCATATTTTTCGATTTAAATGTTCTTATTTAATCCACTTTTGCCACAGAACGGACAATTCTCTTTACTAACGTTTTGTTATAAATATAGTATATTGGAGAAAATTAATGCCATGTTTTGCTTTTAGCAGCAGCTCAAGTTAGAATTATCTGCCTTCAACATAGATTCTAGGTTTGTTCTCAGTAACAACCAAATTTAACCACTAATAGCTAATTTATACATGTTCTATATATTATATTATAACACATCACAACAAAACAAACATCAACAGTAATAACCAGAAAATAACTATTAGCATATTTGGTCCTAGAAACAAATACAACAAAATAATAAATAAAATTGGATTATCATTACATTTATTTTCTGTTCAGAATATTTTGTTGACACCATGTACAACAAGGAAATAATTGTAGTTATTTTTGTATAAATACGGTTAACCAACGTGTCACAGAAGATAATTGTAATGTCAAATTATCTGAAAATAATTGCGTCTTTCTAGTGATGCACTTCTACGTCATCTGCCTGTAGGCACACGTTTTGTGAACTGCCAGTTTTTTACATAACAGGTTAAAACAAAGTTTTTTCTTTACCTTGTCACGGCTTTGTTTTCACTATCTAAGATATCTACAAACATTCAGTGATAGGTACACACGTTATTCGTCTGTCCAGAATTTGACAACCCAGGGTAGAGCAGCCAGTTTTATCTCACCTAATAATCTCTGAGAGTTTCTCTTGCCTGGAAAAACATCAGCCCGTGGCTACCTCTGATCAACGCTGTTGAAAAATATTTTAATTTTATTTGATGGCCATTGTGATACAAACGGAGCAATGTTTTTATTTCTAAACGATTAAGCAGCCGCCCCGCCATCATATCATTTAGTAGTATTAGGTGAAGACAGTAAATAAAATCATAATAGAATGGAAGGTGATCGCAGACAGCCAAACAACGGGACGTACTGATGCGACATCTAATGTGACAATGCTCAAAGGACTTAGTTAGAGCCAGCTTCTCTTGTTTGGCGGGTCTTTACAGTCGAATTTACGCTCGTTTCCTCTTCTCAAAAGTACAACGTTAGTTTTGCCATCAGATGTTGACAGCATCGCGAGAAGCTTTCCTTTATTCCAAGATGTATCAGTTACATCAACTTATACGTATTAGTTTATTTTTTGCCTTGAAATTATATTTTGTTGTGAAAGGAACGTGGTTTAATGCTTCAAACGATAGGCATGTGTCATGTGCCCGAGGGCTCTTTTCTGCGCATGTGCGTTCGTTTGACGACGATCCCACCGAGAGGATGTACATCCCACGGGCTTCTATCGTCCATAAATTGTTAAAGCACGCACAAGATCAGTTCAATAACAACAGAATTAAAGAATTACTTATAGATATTGGGTTCGACATCAAAGGGAATATCGCCGACAACTGTCGCGTTTTGCAGACACAGCCGCTACATCAGAAATCTGTGATAATTATCACGCACTCAACCTCCTGACAAATTCATGGATTTACTGGTAAAGTTATTACATAAAATGATTGTTGATAACATCAGATTAAACCTATTGTTAATATTCTCCTTCAAGTTTTATCAGACAATTTGATTCTTGTTATGCATGTAATATTTGAAATGTGTAGAGTACAATACATTTGATTGTACTTTTATACCTATGAATTTATCGTTAATTAATTCTTTTAATTTGTAGGTTTGGTTCAAAAATAGAAGGGCAAAGTGGAGGAAACAAAAGAGAGAAGAAGAAACAGCAAAACGGCCGCCGATAGATGGCGCAGCATCACGTACAAGTAATACGGAAAATCCCGAAGACAAAGATGCCGATACCTCGATTTGTGTTGATGATGATACAGACGATTCCGACGTTCACGGAGATCAAGAGTGCGGACGTTCGTTAAATATCGGAAACTACAGCCCCGAAAAAGACAAGTGTGTCAATTCCCCAAGTGACAATGAAATACAACATAGGCAGTCGCAACCCAAAATACATGCAGACCCATCAACGGTTTCTCCTTGATGAAAAACAATCGCATTTAAAAAAACACAAACAAATCCACCCACTGCCATCATGTTCTGGCAGCCAATGTGCTAGTCAAAAAGAAATGATCTTCGCAAGACAAGATTAGATTGCATATGGCCGAGACATCTGATCTTGAGCATAGACATTGAACAAGACGATAATCAATTGCAAATACGATCCTGTCAGATACCATACATCAGTGTTGTACAAAAGTAGATGCCTTCAATGCAGAAATCGGCATTTAAGAACATTCGTTTACGAACGAAATTATTTATAAATGTTATAAATTCACATATATAAATTTACATACAGTATATATATATATGTATACATACATGTACATATATATACCACAGTGTATATGAATATGTATATGTATATGTATAATAAAAAAAGTATGTATAATATGTACATGTACCTACATGTACATGTATATTTATATAGATTGTGTACTACGCAATGTTGTTTATGTTGTTCGTCTTGTATGTGACTTACAAGGAGTATTGAATTATATATATAATGAATATGCGCACTCAAATAAACAAATATATATACAGCATTGATAGCGTTAAATTGTTATTAATTCACGGTGCTTCCAAACATAATTATTATCTTCCACTACCAAGTGAGTCGCAGGAATTAGTTTAGAAAACGGCCAAGATTAACATTAATGGCACATAATTCAAGCACACTAGAAAATAGCCACACATAGTTTTCAATAGTAAAACAAAATAATAACCTGCTTCTGACCTGAGCTAAAAGTAAGATGCATACACACCTAAAGAAGTCCACATTAAGACATGTTAATTAAAAGATATTACGAGAGAATGCAGTAGTTGATACATTTTCCCTCGAAGTCACGTACATAAAACAACCACAGGTGCATGTGAAATAAAACATTCTACAATTATTTGTTTATTTAATGTTTTCTATAATTGACTATGGTGGAGGTTTTTAAACACATTATGGCACATTTGATTATATTTGCCATTGAAAAACATGCATAGCTATATTTAGATTACTTTGACTAATTCTGTATTTATTAGTGGGTCCAGGTGCCCTTTGTATTACATTTGGTCATCGTTTTAAACATGTTCTCTGGGTTTGTCCTTGCCATCCGTCATTTTGAAATTCATAGCCCACTATCGGACATCATTTATTTTAATGTTCTATTACTATGTTCCAAAAAATATGTATATTGGTTGCACTAATGCATCGAATATATTATAATTCTTTCACACAATTCTTTTTTTTACAGATACACGTTAAAGATGTGTTCCATGATTTTGAAGTTTATGGACGGCTGGTCCAAATGGGAACCCAGATCCAAATATTACCATATTTCCTCCCCTATTCACTCGTGTTTCGCAACTTTTGCTGAGCTACCAACTTTTCCCCCAAGTGTTATGCCTCACCTATTACATCAGTGCTGATTGAGTTAGGGGATGGTTTTGTCCAACTGCTCACCCTTGGCAAGCATCTGTTGGGGTTTTTGTTTTTGGCTTGGCCATGTCAATGTTTTGTCGTTTAGATATGCATCTTCATATCGCTAGTATAGAATACCGGTATAACCATAACAAATTTAAAATTTGGAATATAGAAAGGAACAACAAATCTTTAAATAATGGACGCGTTTAATCATGCAGGTTAAGAAATGTCTGTAACACGTGGGTATGGCGCCCATTTAGGTAATCTAAAGCTGTGTGTCTTCCAACTTCACTAAATATACATATAAAGTGTCACACCATGTAAAAGCATGGATCAGTTCTTTGATTTTGGACAGCATAAACCACGAGCAATGGCATGAATGAAAATTTAAATGTAATTCCTGCTTGTTGATCCCTAAAACAACCCACAGTTGATCCCGAAAGAAATCCAGAGTCAATCCAGGATAAAAGACACTGAAACTGTGAGGCAATGATAAAAGTACTACGTACATCATCTGTGTCGACTGCTCTGATCATAATTGAGAAGTCTTTATCCGCTTCCTCAAATCACATGGGACTAAACAAGAACCATCACTACAGGGCGATACTGAATACCTCTTTCAATACAACATTTACTGGCAAATATATATTTTATCTGTCATGTGTACAAATGGAACTCGTTTTCGTCCACTATTTGTGACACTGTCTGCGTGTCTTTTTATTGGCGATCACTCTGATGGTCATATTGCTTTGTTTGTATACGAAGGCTACTCTGAACTCCGTGACAACCATAGTCTAACGTCCATTATGTGGTTTTTAAAGCCGTCGTGTAGTGGGCAGGTCTGCACTCTACAGTATATGTTCTGTAATCATGCAGCTGGTCTGACATGGGAACTGTATGGTGTGATTGTCCAGTGTGGAACTTGGCGAACAGATGGTAGTTCAGTCGGCAATGGCTAGTGGACAGCAAACACACAGCTTGGGATACATGGACATTAACAATTCTTAGTAATGGTTGCAATACCGTGAGCTATTTCGGAGAAGACAATGTCAGTAATTGAAACACTTGCCGCTCTTCTCTATAGTACAAATTTTGAAAGTGCCTAATGAAATAGGTAAAGAAAAATTAAGCAAGTGACAAACAACACCAATACTTTTTAATATATTACGAAGATGCAACTGTTTCAATTGCTATATGACCAAGGGTACGTGTTTTGAAAAAGAACCACGAAAAAATAATATGATGTTAGTACTTATAGTTGAAACATAGTTGAAATAGAGACGACACCAGACACTGGAATTGCTTCACATCCGTAGGTGAAATTCAGAGATCTAAACGATAGAATTAGTAACATAGCTTAAATAATGTGTTTGTCTGCACAAGTCAAAGATACTCAAATCTAAGGTCTGCAACTTGGCATATTTGCTGACCTGACGCACAAACAACTTTATATTATAGTAACTGGCGTTCACACTGTCGGAAATTATATTGTTTTATATAGTGAACTGATAATCACATTTTGCGAACACTTTGTATACGATAAATTCTTTGGACATGTTTCGAGTACATACCATCCGAACTGTGTCCCTTGGAGAGGTGCGCATTTGGCTATGCGTATGACTTCGAAAGTTTAGATTTAGTCTGGCTGTAGCGCCATACAAATGGTTAATTTCAGTTAAAAAATATTATGTGGGTCATCGTTTGTCATAATATATATATATATATATATATACAGTCAAACTTCGTTATCGCGAACTCTGTAACCTCGAATACCTGGTATATCTCGAGGTCCGCGGCCGGTC
>JAUTCZ010051378.1:0-11016 GCA_032273805.1 Melanodrymia brightae | reverse complement strand
TCTGCACGCGTATATGGAAACGGTACAATGTAAATGCACTATATCGATAAAATCGTGAGCGAAATCGCGTTAATGGAAAGCGGGCCTAACACTAACTTCTGTCATGGACAGGCAGTCGTGGCAGCTTGACTGCATGGCCATGACAGACTTCTTTGAACCTTGGTTGGATATAAGCACATAAATACCTTGTATGCATTCTCGATAAGCTAAACATTATTAGTCGAAACAATATAATATACTATTATAAATTTTCCATAAATTATGAGGCAAATTATTACCAACGATCTACGAGGCGTGATCATTATATTTATACAATTATTGATTATATTTATACTGCTTTGGTAGTAAATGGTTTTGTGTGGGATAAAAATATGCATATTATAAGCGATTTCAGATATATACCTGTATGCAAATAAGTGGAATCTATGTATTTAAAGTAGAAAAACAAATTCCATAAATTATTTGACGGAACCCATTTTTAACTTATGGAAAGGTACCAATGGTTGCACACAATATTCCATATTATTATCTGGTAAATGTTTTTGCAGTGAAAAATGGTTTTTCCTCAAATAGTCATACCTCAAGAGGCTACATGTACTAAATAGACACTCTGCCATCTGTTTTTGGTCCCAAATCTGATAATTTAGTACAATAAAATATTGTAACATTTATTAAGTAACCTACTTATGAGCTCACCCATTTAGTTATAAATCTGTACATTTAGTACAAAATAACTTTATTAACAACTAGTTTTCTTATAAGATCACTCATTTAGTTCCAAATCAGCAAGTTTACTAAATAATAGATTGTATTAAGTGACCATCGGTCTTATGAGGCCACCATTTTGGTCCCAAGTCGGCTAATGTAGTACAAAATAACATGTTTTAAGCAAATCCCCTTCTTACCGTTTGATACAGTGAAATCACTCTAAACCGGACCCTCAGTAAACTGGAATTCCCCCTAAACCGAATGTATTTCAAAGTCCCAAACAGCCTTATGTGCTGTATTTAAACCTCAGTAAACTGAAGACCCCTCTAAACCGAACATTTTACTCGGTCCCAAGTGTGTTCGGTTTAGAGGGGTTTCACTGTACTTTCTTGGATGGACATTAAATAAATGTTAATCCAGTTCATTGATTGACATACTCTCTTATGTGTGAAAGTTGAATGTTTCATTTTATTTATCACCAACCAAACTGGTAAACCATACTGGTATGCATTGCCATGTCTATGAGATAAGTGTAGCCAATATAAAATATCCCTGGCTGTTAATGAAAAAAAGTAGCACGTTTCCTCTGTAGACCATGGATCCAAATTATCAATCTTTGACATTCAATAACCTATGCTTAATTAAGCAGTGTACTGATTGAATCAGACAGTCTAAATTGGACAGATTTTTTCACTGTCCGATCTGCATGGATATGGTACACCATTTTTATAAAAATGTTTTACAACTATTGCATCCTAAAGTACAGCCTTCCAATAGGCTTTTTAAACAATGTTATCGACTGAATCGATGTAGAGGCATGGCTACATGATGACGATGTATGATGTTAGCTAGCTATAGTACTATGTACAATTAATACACATTGTGAACACAGATGAGAAATGATAAATAGATTGAATATAAATAAACCTTTTAGTGCCAAGTTGGATTATTCTTACATTTCAATTTGAAATAATTCATGGTGAGGGTAAACTTAAATGGCAAAGCAACAATTGAAATAAATGACAATTACACATTCAATAAAACTTTGTTATCTATAATAATGTAAACTATAATTAGGCCTATATATGAACATTATGTAACCACATAAGCTATTTTATTTTGTTAACAGCAAATAGTCTTTTGTTTGCATTATATATTTATAGTACAGCATTTAGAAGATATTAATTGAGTAATACTAGCCCATGCTTTTTAAAGGAAGCCAAAATATTACAATATGGCATGAGTGTCATACACATATGTCATATACACAGATATAATATTAATTACTGTTGCATATATATTGTTTACAACCACCAATAGAAAACATGCTTCAATTACCATGTTCATCTTTCACAACAACCTTGTATCATTACTAATTCGGCTGTGATTCATGAGTACATGCCATCTTGACTTTGTTGCAATATCCCTTCGACTCTGCATTGTGCAGAGATATACATTTGGCCATGTCAATTTTTTTTTGTTTACGTTACAAACAATCTGACTATAGTTTATGAAGACTATATTGTTAAGTAGATTAAGCTCATTTCTGAGCATTAGAAATTGTTATATCCATATTACCAACATCTTCCTGTAATCTAGATTTCTTACTCAAAATTACTTTCATTATTTATTTCATGTAATTACCAAAACAGCATGATTTTGTTCAAAGGCTGAAGCTCAGCTGACATGTGATAGTTCAGATGCACAGGATCAATGCCTGTTAGTTACTTTGTTTGTTTGTTCCCCATTTTTCTAATCAAATCTACAACTGGCATATCAAATGTTGTGGTTTGTACTGTTGGTTAGAAAAGGCCTATAAAAGATCCCTTATTGCTTTTAAAAAGAGTTGCTAATTTGGTTGCTGGTTCTGTAGACCATGTGTCATAATAACCATGTTTGACAATTAATAGCAACGATGTGCTTGTGTGCTATGTTTTTTCCGTGATATTGTAACTTGGAGTTGCAAAAATTGGTTTGTATGTAGCACTTTAAAACTGTAGAGTGACAGACATCACACTATGCTAGATGACACTAGAAATGGCATACACTAACTGCTTTTAAATATAAAAATATATCTGAAATTATTTTAATGAGTAACTTATAAATATTACATTACATTACTTGGTTGCTATGGTAACCAAAAACGGATACTGAAAAGTGCAACAATTGGACAATAAATGTTTAGCGGGACAGTCCTGAATTTCAGTTTTTGTAATATATTTCCGGCATTACCATCATCCAAAATCCAATGCAACCAAATGGTTTATCAAATTCTGTTATATGTAACTATGCATATATGACATCCATTTCAAATGACATGACTACAGAAAAAATAAGCCACATATGCCTAACATGTGTGATGTATTATCTGTTAAACATATATGTGATGTAAAACATTCTCAATGTAAATGGTTATCGATACTTCAATTCGTTGGAATTATACACTGACTTGTTCAATATTTTGCTATTTGCATCAATTAAAAAGTGGATTTGAAATGTTTTCTCTATATCGATAATGAAGATACGTGGAGGTATGTTTTATGTTTAGCATGTTTAACCTAATATAATGTGGTTTAAAGCATGTGTGATACATGCTGATGCATAAGTATTTGCACAACTAAAATTTAAATATTGACAATACATATACATCTGTATATGTACATGTACTAGTAAATAAATATTGAAAAAATAAAACAATTTTAATTATTTTGCTCTTGCAACAAATATTGATGAATTCCTGGTTAGTTCTTACACGAATTAATAACAAAATTTTGCATATTAGTCATTAATACTCCTGGCATAGCACTTCTTAGTAATAATCATTATAAATACACAATATATAAACTTAAATAAAAAGCTAAAAAACAAATTTCATCACAGAAACCTCAGAACTCATTAGAACATATTTGTGTGTTTTAACTTGTATTTTAACATTCAATACAAGTTATACTAATTTAAAAACAAAATGTTTGTACGAAGTCATATACTGCCCCTAAGGCTAAACACTGGTATAATAATTATTGTACAGTAATTAGGTTATTGAAAGATTAATAAATAATTTTATACACTCAAATATCACACAGTCGGCCATACAATCACTCTTCAAATGCACATGGACCACAGAAATCATTAATAAACAGGACACATTTTGCCTTTTGTTTACAAACACAAATGTTTATTTACAGTGCTTTTTTTTCTGCTATGCAGTTTTAAAGTTTATCAAGGGGTCAGTACAATGTGTCATCCATTTTGTGAATTGCTTTGCAACCCACAAGTTGTCGCTTACGAATGCGAAAGAAAACCCAACACATTTTTCACGGGGCACTATACCTGGTCATAGGTATTGTTTGTCATGCAGTTGCCATTGGAAACTGGTTTGTCTAAAAGTGGATCCGTGGTTGAATGTAAACACTGGTACTGTTTGCTAGCTATATCTGCCAGCTTCATTTTGTCTGATGGAATAACTGGCGATCCCAATGAAACGAGTGGCTTCTCCAATAAATTTTTTGATTCACAGTTTAAAACTTTGCTTGGTGAATCCATCAAAAATGGATTGACTCCTTGGAGTTCAAGGTTCGTTGATTTTGGCCTGATGCGAATGTCCGTCACCACAGGACTTTCCACCATTTTAAACATTCCAGTGTGTCGTCGGCGGAATATCACAAGAACCAGGACTAACACGGCAATCAGTGCCACCGACAGGAGAACACCAAGGGAGGCAATCCCAATAATGTATCGCTCCTTTGCTTGGAAATCTTCAGTTGGACCTGTAAGATATACCGGTAAAATCAGTTAAGAAATTCAACAATATTATGTCTATTGCAAATAATTGTTTTACGTCAATAATAATGTCTTCAGATGTAAGTTAACATACATTTGATTTAATTTTGATTGTAGGATTTTGTATTTTTAACATGATCTATGGTTAGTTACCAAAAGGAGACCTTTTAAAAACACCAGAAAGTGTCACTAATTGATACTTGGCTTAAAATAATCATAACAGACTGAGTGCATTTTTTTCCATTGCAAAGCAAACTGAAAGTGTTACTGTACAATCACTGAGCCACGCTAAAATATATTATTAGTTACTTATGGTGTCTATAAATAGACAGCGACCCAGTATGTGAGGATGATCCTGTTCATATGTTAAGCATATCTGGCTACTGTATTCTTCTATGTATACCTTCTGTATATCTTGTCAATTCATCACTTGTTACCAATTCTACCCACTGCTTGTCTTCCGTCAGTATCAAGTGCGATGTTGACGTATCTACATAAACAAAAACATATTATTAAATCAAAATTTCAATGCCAATTTAACATTGAACCCCAAACTTCAGAGTATATACTGCAAAGTTGTCCAACATATGACAGTATTAGAGAAACATCAGCCTTGCATTCAATGGCGCAGGCGTTCTGCTACTGAGACAAAACGTTTTAACACTGGTATTTGCCTCTACATTGAATGAATGTGATGTGATAGTACACGATCAGTACCAGTCACATAGTTCCAGAGCGCTCGTATTATTGAACGTAAGGCTAGCTACAACCCAGAACAATCTGAGAAAAACTTTGGGGTGAAAGAAAAACAAGTAATGTTTTTCCCAAAATGGTTCCGAGGCCTCAGATCATGGATATTTAGATAATTGACTTTATCTTTGAGTGCAATGGAGTACGCAAATTAAAATACATACCTAGACACACGGGGCAACACTGGTTGGACTTGCGGATCATTACAGAACATGTGAGCATGGGACAAGCCATCGGCACACAGACGATGTTCCCGCTAGTACACGCACACTCTGTACAGTTGTCAGAGACCCACATCTCTCCAGGGCTGTACGTCAGATTGTGGCTTATACACATGCTCTTGCTGTTGTCATCTGAAACACACATTTCAAAATTAGGTATAAAAATGTAGCTTCAATGTATTACAGAGTTTAATCTACAATACAATTTGGGGTTAGTTACTGGCCCCACTCCCATAGGGGGAAGTCCCAATTCAATTTTCAACATTTTTCAAGTTTTGAAAAAAACCATTCAGCTCAAAGTTGTTGTCAATGTCACACAGACAACTTTTTCATTTAATATAAATCAGACATTTTAAAATAAATCCACTTGTTGGCAATATTAATTTAGGTTTGGTTGGAAATCTTTAATTTTTTTGGCAATTTTCATTAAAAGCAATAGCATTGCATGGTTTTCCTAGAGTATATCGGGTAATCAAACGCACATCTACTTTTTCTTTGGTCTAATCTACAATGGAATGTTGTTATTTTAACTTGCCAAGATCAGAAATACCTATGGCATATTCAAACAACAAATATATCGCGAATACTCACTAGACTGGTTTTTGCACCTAATATTTAATGAATTTGATACGATAGAACATGATTGGTATCAGTTAAATTATATGCGAGATTTTGCTATCCTGAACATGTCTCTGTTAGGCTACATGTAAACTCACCAAGACAGGTTGGGCAGCACTCTCCCTTCCTGAGGACAGTCTTGTTACAGGTGACAATAGGACACATCTGTGAGTAGCAGTGGATCTGGCCGTGTCGACACATACAACTCTGACACGGATTCGTCTTCCACACTTCACTGTGTTTATACGACATTCCAGACTCAGACTTGCACGGCCGCGGGGACAAAACGGGAATAATGGGAATACCGTCGAAACCTGAAATATCACAACACACGGAAATTATTTACTTTTGCATTGACTTTCTACAAATCTTGCACCTATGAAGAAGAGAACCATTAAATTTTGGAAGTACAGCTATAAAGACAAGACATAACTCTCAACCATAATGACCTCTAAAGACATCACATTTTGTCATCACATCCAGGCTATGATAACAGAATATTTGCTTACCAGATTAAAATACATTTATATTATGTGGTGGGGTCATCACTTTGAATGAATCCTCTTTTTCAGTCCAGTCTTCAATCAAAGATGTTAAAAATTAACTTTGTAATTTTAATTTTGGAGAATGCATACACAAATTAAATAGTTGATTCAAAATATTCAGGTCAGGATTCTCAATGTAAACAACTGATTAGATTCACTACTGACCTTTGCAGAATGAGCAGCATTTTCCGTCCGGTCTGATTGGATGATGACACAGAACTGGGGGACAGGTGTGGGACTCGCAGAGAATAGCGCCGTCATGACAGATACACTGTGTGCATTCATCCATGTGCCATGTCTCTCCCTCAACCAGGTGGTGACCATTAGCTGACCGACACGACTCCTTGTGACCGGACTGGGCGGCTATGATGGAAACTCCTATAATTAAAACAAACCAATGCATGATAAACAGCGAGCATCCCATCCATAAAAAATAATGAGGTAAGCAATAATCTTGGTAATACTGTAAACCGTATTATTATTACGACGTTTAAAATTCACGAATACGCCCCTAAGCGCATGTTCGCGACGTTTAAATTGCGCGAACGACCGTTGTACATATAAAAGGAAAAATTATGCGTGCTTATAAATTTTGCGAATTGAGATTGGGCACGTACTAAGCGAAAAGTAAACGCATGCGAAATTTTCACTGTTTACAGTAGGTCAACAGTTACTAAAAAGGTGGTCTGTGTCACTTGAACATGTCAATTGTGGTGTGAGACCAATTTACCTGGACATGATGGACAGCAATCTCCAAGACGAAACACTGGGTTTGTGCATCGAGGAACAGGACAGGCAATGAGAGAGCACATCTCTTTTCCTCTGTGGCAGTAACACAGTCGGCATCCATCATACCATGACTCCCCATCCTCGTGACGCTGACCAGACGATGACAAGCAGACAACATTGTCATCAATGAATGGATCGGGAAGTTGGTCGGATACTGTCGTCATATCACTCTCAATGTGAGCTTCTGAAATTAAAACAGAGATTTAGAGTCTGTTAATGAATCAGATATCTGTGCTGATACTGTTGTTATACTACATTTAATGAGATATTCCAAAATCAAAGCAGAGCATTAGATTCTCTGAATGAATTAGGAAGCTGTTGGATACTATGTACTATGTGAGAATCAGACATTAAAATACTTTTAGATTTACATTATGCCCTTACATGCTCAGATCTACAAATGTGTGTAGGCAAGTGGGTCACACCGATCAATCTCTGACCTATAAACTTAGTAATAAATGCAGATAAATGTTGTTCTCAAATTTTGGAAATGTTGCTCCCTATTAATACAGCTTTCATTATACCGATTTAATTAATGTGGTCATTTTTATTACTGACATTTTTTGTGCCAAAATTTTGATGGTAGGTAAAGCTACCTAAATGTTTTATAAGAGTGTTATGCTATCAATGTTTCTACCCTGTGACTTAAACTCAGCCTTCTCATTAGCATCTTACTTGTATAACCACTTACCTTGACACTTGCACAGCTGACAGCCTTGATCGTTAAGCAGGTAACCATAGACACATCGCTTAGTGCAGTTAAATGGGGGACACTTGTTGCAGCGACACTTCAGACAGCCATTACGTGACTTCCTGAAGCCGTAGGAGCAGCGTTTTGTGCAGTCGTCGAGACTCGGGCAGTGGCTCTGGGGTTGTGCACACTCACACAGCTTCGTGCCTTTCTGGTCTATCAAGTACCCATATTTACAGTCCAACTTACATACTTCTGAAAGTGGAAATATAAATACCTTAATAAATCTACTTTGAACTATAAAGTATAACAATACTTTTTATTTATTAAATTTTTAAATACATTTATTGTCTACGAAATTGAACAGGCAATTTTACTGCATATAAGCTTTCTGTTACTAAGGCTTTTATGTACTGTAATTAAAACATTTTAAAAATCTAGTTTCTGAAGTTCTTATCTTTTCCCAAACATACATGTATTTGACTATATCTCAACAACCATTCAAGATACGTTTACACTCTTGATTTCATCACTAAAACTTGATTTCCTTACTTAAGACTTGATTCAATTTGACAGGTTAGTACTTACATATTATAAAGGTGGCCTTTAAAGAAGGTTTGGAGTGAAACAATGTAATATGTAAGTGTACATGCAGAAATAGAAATACAACACTGGTTATAACCAACAGGTTGTTTTATTCACATGTAAATATAGATGTTTACCTTTCTTACATTTACACAGGAAACAGTCATCATCAGACATCAGCAAGCCATTGGGACACATCAGACTGCAGTCCTGAGAGGAGGCACACAGTATGGGCCGGCCCACAGGAGGCGTGTCTGAAAACACAACCATTCACTCGTATTGAAATTACACTTGAAAACATGAAATTATGATGCAATCAAATTATTTTAATATCCAAATTTGAAACTGTACTGTATTGAATGAATTGACAGATAGAAAAGGAATGTATGTTTAATAACAATTCAGGTCAGTTGCTACACAAGCCATTCTTTTCACTATGGAGGAAGGAGTCTTTTATAAGCACTTTTTTTACCTGGCATCGCATATTACTGTTTTTTCTATACCAGTCACAGAGAATTTTTTGAAACATGGTAAAAAAACAATGGATATAATTACTGAAGTGGATCGTTACCATGACCTCTCGAATCACAGACAGATGATTTTCCACTTAAGTAAAAGCATTGCCAGAAGTCATTTAGCTGGCTGGAATGTCATTCAATACTCCGAACTCGCATAATGGATTGCATAGACATGTGCTCCACACTGTAATGTTGCTAAAGTACTATTTTATGTACAATATCTTCCTTTGTACAGCGTACTTTGACTGTGGGCATTGGCTACCATTTCCCTACCTTCCATTCTGGAAACCAACAGCTAAGTGCTGTGTTTGACTGTAGACCGATGCTGTAAATAAACCCTGATGAGGGTTGAAAGATATAAGAGATGACTAACAGCAGAATGACAATGTGAATGACATTAAATGGGACTCACCATCACAAACAGGACAGCACTGACCGGGTACTTGACGAGGGTTGGAACATCGCACTGCACACATCTCAGCCTGACAAAGGACCTGTCCTGCATCACACTGACATGTTACACATGGATTCTCCTGCCAGATCTCAGAGTTGTTGAAGAGCTGACCGGAATCAGAAACACAGCCTGTACAAGAACAAACACACTTACATTTACTAACAGTGAATCACAGTGTTATATTGGTTTGTAGTAATTAACAGCAAATTAATGGATCCCACAAATTAACCTAATTCAATATAAATGATAATTATAAAGATTGCCACGAAGTCAGATTGTGGGTTGTTACCAAGTCAACTTCCATAAAGCTGAATGCTAACGGAAGTAAAAAAAAATGTTTTCTCAAATTGAAAATGTGTTTTGAGGATTTTATTTGCCAACTGCATCACCAGTGAACAAGAAGAAATGTTCAGCTGCGATTATTTTTTTCAGACATTAGCTGTTCTTAGAGAGTACAGAGATTAAAAGTGCACATGGAATACAAATCTGTAAGCAATGTGATGCTGCACTCAACATTTCCGTCTCCAGTCACAGCTACACACAGTTAAAGTAGCATTAATGGCTTTAAATACTTTTCTAAATTATTATAATCTGAAGTGTGTTTGGAACACTACATACATATTTAGTCAATTATGAAAGTATTATGGATTATGAGTACCCGGTACATTGTTTATGACCACAAAAAATAAACGACTTCACTAAGTATAAGTACACGTATTATACAATTTCAATGGGTACATAATTTTACACAGAATTGCTAAAACATATAAATGCATCAGCTCAAGAGGATAACATTGTTTTAAAAGCATTTGCCTAAATATTCGTAGATTATATTTACTTTTAATTGTATTTTCTCAAACATTTTCACAAACAATGTTTCTAAATTTGAAATATTTCACGGGTCGAAATGTTCTAAAAATATACCTGTCTTTTTTCTTACAAGTCTTTTTAGTGAACAATCTGTGTTTAAAATTATGATATAAACTGAAAATGAAGAAGATACTGAGCACCTACCTTTGCAAACAGGACAGCACTCTCCATCAGGTATTACCATCCAGCCACACAGTGGAGCATTGCACATTTTAGTCTTACAGAACGTCAGTCCATCACGACATGTGCACTTCGTACACTTCTCTATCTGCCAGCTCTCCCCATCACGAAACTCTCTCCCATCATACATACATGTTAAACCAGTATCTGTAGAGAGAAACAAATAACACGTAAGAACGTCAGTCCATCACAACACATGCACTTCATACACTTCTCTATCTCCCCATCATGAAACTCTCTCCCATCATACATACATGTTAAACCAGTATCTGTAGAGAGAAACAAATAACACGTAAGAACGTCAGTC
>JAUTCZ010051367.1:0-11016 GCA_032273805.1 Melanodrymia brightae | reverse complement strand
CAGAGACATGTATGACGTCACTCAACGCAGTACTTTTAGCTCGTCAGTTAGCACTATGGAAAACATAACAGTGTTGACTCTTTGGGATTAATATTAAATTATTATGTAATAAAACAATTAAGGCCGAGGTCAATATCACTTTCTTGGGTCCATAAAGCATGATATTGCCCTCAAAGATGGTCCATAATTGATAATTATTAGGTCAACGATATCTCCTGCAAAAGCCTCTAATGGATGATAAATATGTATACAGTATGTGAGAGTGTGCGAAGTTAATAGTTTAGTTGTATGGAATAAAGAATAATCTGCAATTTTTCATTTCAAGATAAATAATTGTAACAGTTTTCTTTTCGTACACGTCTTTCCGACGTTCCGTTTCGTAACCTTTAGTGTGGAGTGATAAAGAGGGAATTTAAAAAGCATAGGCAATCACTTTGGAAAAAGTGACTGTTTTCATTTTCAAATTCTATAAAATTATGCAATACCACAAGTTTATTTTGTATTATAAAAACGAAGCAGAAACATGTTAAATAAATACATATTAAACCTACATTGTTGAATATTTAGTAACATACTTTATACAAATGGTCTACTAACTGCGAGCAAAATGGCGATATTGTTTATAAAAATCAATGTTCTTCCTCAATTACAAGACTTCATACAATATGTCATTCGTAACACAGAGAGCACACGACATATAATCATATGACTTCTTTCTTTATCGGTATTCTAGGTAGTATACATTTAATAATACATTGTATTCCAGTGCAGTGTGATCTGGCAGCCATTAACGACATGACACATGGCTTCGCTTGCTGTTTCTGATGGTAATATATCATTGCTATTACTCAATGGGCCCGTTGGGTTATTTCTCATTCAATCCAGTGTTCCACGACTGGACCACCAAACGCTATCCTCTCTGTGTGAACGTGCACATAAAAGACCCATTGCTGTTATTAGGTAAGAATAACCTAATATGAAACTGCAGCGTTTTTCTTCTGGTACCATGTGTCGACATAACCGTGGGTTTGACATTCAATAGTTGATGATCATCAATTAATTTACCGCAGCGAGTTTCTTCTGACACAACCATGTATCAACCTAACCATGCGTTTCACATCCAACAACCACTGGTTATTAATTAAGATGTTTCAGTGGTTTCGTTAAACAAACCCAACTTTTTAATCATCGCTCTTGGACATATTCTAAAGAGGAGGGAGCTCAATATGACTCCTAGATTTGAGTCGATCAGCTCTGGTGATCTTTAGCCCCTTAAGCCATCGTTCACATTTGTCATGACTCTCGTCATCTGTCGGATGGTGGTAATGCTGATTGTTACTTATCCGAGAGTAGTCATCACCAGGATCACTGAATCGGTCATCTCCGTTCATATCCGACGGCTGTCTAGTAAAGCACTTAATACTCCGTTCATTGAAGTCTTCTAATTTGAGCAAATTATCGTCTCTTAACGGGGTCTGTAGCGAAATTGCCGAAAACGATAGAACACCCTGGCCAATACTTTCACCAGACGACGTTCTATGAAAGGACGTATGATCTCTTTTATTGCGTCTGGGGAATAACGGGGTGGAGCCCGGAGAAGCAGCACAGCTGGAATCCCTGATGGAGGGCTGGCTGCGCCGACTGCCTGGAGTTGAAGGTGGTGTCGGTGTCGGAGACCGAATCCCGTTTTCGTCAAACAACCGACGACGACTTGTCCGCGGAGAAGTCTGGTTAGTTGATGAGATGTGGATGTTAATCTCTCCCTCTAAAGATATATCACAAATTGGAGACACTTCCTCTTGCGTTGGAATTAACTGTGGACATGATCTGTATCTGGAGAGCGAGCAAGTTGAAGGTCGTCTAGATCTGTTGCCGCCTTCGTTCAGCAAATCTTCGTCCTCTTCTGGATCTAGAAGTTCCAAACGAAGAGAGGACTTCCGGCGGCCAGATGGAGGACCATTCTGTGTGAGTGTGCGAAACGTCTCACAAGTCAAGGACACATCAGACACTTTTGAGAGAGTCTCCATCTGTCAAAACAAAAAATATCATTAGATTACCAAACGAAAAAGATGTTTTCGATAATCGTATCTCAAAGTGGTCGTGAAGCATGGTAAAACACGCGAGGCTGGGTGGAGAGGGGGTTGAAAGTAGGGGACCCAAGTGCGAAATTAATAACATTGTAATTATGGAAAAGTGGGGAGGGGGGAGATGGGTCCGCATATTAGGTTATTCTTACCTAATAACAGCAATGGGTCTTTTATGTGCACGTTCACACTGACATGATAGCGTTTGGTGGTCCAGTCGTGGAACACTGGATTGAATGAGAAATAACCCATTGGGCCCTGTAGATATTTGACATGGGTAGACCAGAACAGAGTGCTTTCGTCACAACTGACAAAGCACTGGTGATACCAGTTATTTGCGATAGACGATCAGCTATTCTGCCCACGTTAAGCCATACGGCAAATATTTCCGTTATAATCATCGACTAAAATCAATAGCATTTGTTATAAAATAGGACTATTCGTAATGGCCTTGTTATACGTCCAAGGGAAGTTGCATCGACGTAACGCAAGGCCGAGCCCAATGACCTATAACAGGGCCAGTGGTAAAACACCCACTTAATAACTGTTATGTTAATTAACATGGGAAGATTTTATTATTATTATTTAATTGATGTAAAAAAGGAAAACGTATAAACATACAACTGTTTCAGATTTGTAGGATCTGGTATGGTTTAGATGCGGGACGGGACGTATAGCGCAGCGCAATAGTGTACGCCTGATGTTCGACGGGTCATAGGATCGATCCTCAGAATGTCCATGTTTGTATTTGTCATGTGTTTATAGGAGGTCAGAAGTTTGTATTACCTCGTAAATCATTTCCAAAATCAAGCTGTGTGGCAAGTGTGAACATTTTGAAACGTGTGTCAAAGTCCCTTGTAATAAAGCTCTTGTATCTGTTTGTTTACAAAACACAAAATTCGTAAAGCTAAAATGCGGCGTAAGAGAAAAATAATTTTAGCTCGTTTTGACAATGGGGGAAAGGTAAAAATAAGAGGAAAAGTGTTCAAACGTATATAGAACAATTTAAGAGAAAATACAACGAAAGAAGAAAGGAAATCGGAATATTTCTTTGCATGTGATATCCGCCGGATCTCCGATTTTTTTGATTTTTTCTACAAAATACAGCTTTTTATACCAACCTCCATTAGTCTTGGTAAATCAGACCCCGGTGTCAATCCATATATGGAATATTTTTAATTTTACCCGAGTGTTCTAGATGCAGGTCAATGTAGGAATAAAGAATGTTTGTTTCACATAATGTTATGAACGCGAGTACACAAACCCGATTGTTGTATATACTCTTGCATAATTGTTGGGATAATCACCTTAATATCCTAATAGTATTTGATCTATGAAGACTTCAGCGGTTATTAAAAAAACCATTATTCTCTAAGGTTTGAGGCAGATATTTTGTTTTGATAATAAAGATTGTTACGCTGATTTTACGACATTCATGTCCGGATTACTGTATACACCTCGGAGCGGGACTATAGTAGAGCTCTAGTGCAGCGCAAGAACGCCCACCTAACGTTCGATTTGCTGACAGATCGATCCAAACCTTGATCAACGACGGGTCCATCGATGACCATGATGTGTGCTATCCTGTCTGTCGGAAAGTAAACATACAAAAACCCATTGCTGCTAATCGGCGTCAGCGGGTTTTTTCTGAGATTATGTGTCGACATAACCGTGTATTTGACATCCTGTAGCCGCTGATTATTAATCTATGTGATCCAATGATGTCATTAAACATTATCTTTGTTCACTACAGACATTGATCTCGTTCGAGTAATACATGAACACTGAAACTGTTTTCGTATAAAATAATCTGTATACTACATCCCCCCGTGTAATAACATCTACGCTAGTACGTTCAGATTTGTTCATTAATGGCCCAGTCACACGGGCTTGCAACCAGGTTACAACCTAGCTGCGACAGAACAATGTTGCAATCGTGTGCAAATCGTACAAAGAGCGTGCGACTGGTCGCAGAGGTCGTGGGTGATCGCCACAGCAAAATCAGTCGCAGCAAGGTCGATGGTCATGTTCAAATTGACTGGTGAGCTGTTATGCAACCATTCTTATCCCATTTTATCTTACTTAATTATCCAGGAAAAAAACAAATAGCCAAAAATAACGAAAATGACGAAAACACATGCAGCTAAAAATAAAATATTCCTGGCTCGTATTATTCGGGTAAATTTATTTTTATTTTTTTGATAATTACATCTTATCGTAATACAAAAATAGAATTTGTGGGCGAACAGAAGTTATAACATAATCCGTGTCTGTGGGAAACCAAATTGCATCATGACTGCAGAAATATGTCTGTGAAGGTTGAATTGGCTTCGTATCCCATCGTGATCCGGCCTGTGTTTGGGCAAGCCTGTGATGCATATGCAGAGCTAGGCAAAGCCATTGTTAATTTAAGTGTTCACATAGCTGGACAATCATATTGATCGCAGCAAGCATTATCCGTTATACTTCAATCTTCTTACCAGTAGGAAAATAATTGCGAACATTTCAGAGTCTTAAGGCATCGTAGAATTGTCCTTCTCTGCATACAGAGTTTCCCTGAATTTTATTATCGGTGTAACATTAATGTTGATGTAGGGATTTATATAATGTATAGTATGACGTCACTTTGTTGCATCAAATGATTATGTCCATTTTGTATTTATTACTTCAGTTTCCAACCTGCATATAAAGGCGACTTTCTGTTACAGTATGTCTATTACATAGTCGTTATATGGGGCATTTCATGGTATTTGTCACGTCCGTCACGATTGTTTTTCATCATTTTGGTTAGTTAAGACAAAACATTATGTTGTTAGATAATTCAACTGTTAGGAATTTCAATTTGCAGTACAAAAGAATTAATGAAATCTGATAATATTTACATAACAAAGAGAAACAATCATGATGGATGTGACAAATACCATGAAATGCCCCTGATGCAACAATGTCAATTTAAAGTTGGCTTTTGTTAATGTAAAGGCTTCACACTTACACTGAGCTTAAAACATTTTATTTATAAATGGAGAGCATAGTATAGATTCACATTTGTCGATGCTTCAAAAATTCTGACTTTTTTAGGATATCTCCTTTTGGATAAAGAAAGACCTGAAATTTATTTCACTTGGGTTTTGATAATAGGCAGTTCCTAAGAGTCATTATATTAATAGAGAATACAATGTATATGTAATACATATGTCCTTGGATAAAGATAAACATTGTTTAACGACACCACTGGAACATATTTATTAGCGGTTATTACATGTCAAATGCATGGTTAGGCCTATATCAACACTTCGTAGGAGGAAACCTACCGAATAATAGCAAGGTGTCTTTTGTATGCACTTTCCCACAGACAGTATTATAATAGCACACACCACTGCCTTTGATGGACCAAGTGTGGATCTCTGGTTGGAATGGGAAATAACCCAAAGTTCCACTGAGGGGGATCGAACCTCAAGGCGATGCTCTTGCGCTCAGCTATGCCCCACTCCTACAATGTACTAGTATATATACTTGGAAGGATGGCATTCTCATTTCAATTAGCTAAGCAGTGATCAGTCTGAATTCTCCAAACATGTATTCTGTTGCATGTGCTAATACTTCTCACCCATGCAACACCTCCAGTCCATCTTCGAATAGCAGAAAGTGTGCAAAGATGAGTCCAAAGACAATGGTGTTGTTCATTCCGACTTCTTGTCCTCTGGGACATGCATGTCCTATCCAACATGAAGCCTGTCACTGCCAGGAAGTGCATTAATTTGAATGGGTAGTAAATTGCCTCTTCATCGAATGGACAATGTTAATCAATTGGAAAAGTGCTTGAGTCCATTAACTTGATTATTTGTTAGCAGAGGTTTTATCTATTTCCTGAGAGATTGGAGGAACAAGGTGTGTTTCTGAAATACGTATAAATCATGTACCTGAACCCGGTTTAGCCAGGTTACTGTGCTTTATATCGAACTAATAGAAGCACACGTCAACATATTTGAAGGTGTTTGTTTCAAATGTTAATAAACAATGTGAGGATAATGCTAGGCTTGGCAATGTTATTGTTGGTCAATTGACTTTTTAAGATTAACATACGTAATAGCATTTCTAAAGTGTTTTGTTGTTTGGCTTACTTCGTTATACTAGGTTTGATTGGATAATTTTGTTTTTACAGAATGGAGTTTTACACTATTTTCGAGGAAAATAATACACAAAGGTGAGGAATGTTTGTCTTAAAATACTATTCTAACACCAAGCATTTAGTTTCATGTAGATAATATTTAGTTTTTATTTACGCCTTTTTAATCTTCAGTATTCTGCATAATTATATATTTTTGATACTTCAAATGCATGTTTCAGTGTTTGCAATGGCCCGTAACTCATGCATATTCATTTTTTTGTTTTTATTACCTGTTAGTCCAATTAACTTTTATTTGCTCACAAGTGAAATGTGGTTTTGCAGTTGTTTTGAAATTTGTGCTTTGCAATATTAATTGACATTTTCTGGGAACACCTCAGCCAATTTATTAAATTGGCAAAATGAACCATTTTTCTTCCAATCACAATGTCTCTGCTATTTCCATACCAGTGTATAAATGTGTATGGAAAAAGCTGAGAAGTTTTCAGTGAAAACATTGTTACAGCTAGCTAGATAATTAAATTGTTTTAAAATCACCAAAATATTTCCTTCTAATTTGTTACCAAGAGTGCCACAAATGTTTATGAATGGTAAACCCTGTGTTTGAATAACCCATTATGTATCTACAGTATGCTTAGTTGAATGATAAGTTAAACACAGGCTATATATAGTACCATTAACATACCTTTATTCAAAACATGTGTGAACATAAATATATACGACAAATATTTGGTAGATGTTTATTTTGGTAACTGTATACGTCGTTTGTTCATATTATATTTAAAACTGATGATTTTTCATTTACAATGTTGCTGAAGTGTATTGCTGTAAGTAATATATATATATATGACATGTCTCTGTTTTTCTTTACAATTCATATACTACACGTATTAACTATTTGTGCTGAAGATAATTTTCTTTCCATTGCTAGTTCGTTTATGTTGTTTTATGTGATAGTGTTAACCTTTAGACTATGGAATTAATCTTGATCACAGTGTGTTCTTGTAAATCACTGTTGTGCACATGCTATGCATATGAAACTGTACAAATAGGTAAAATAATTAATGTGTTTTTTGTTGATTGTGAAATGTATTTGTGGCATAGTTTGTGTTCTATAAACAATTTTACGTGTGGTCAACAGTCTGGCACACATTATTTAAGAATTACTATTATTGGTCTGATATTTACCAAATAAAGGTTGTACCCGGTATTTACAATATCACAGTTCGAAATGAAAATTAATTTACTTTATTTGTCCAAAGGCCAAACATAACCTAGGAAATATATATATATTTTCTCACTGAGAACTATCACAACATTGATATAACTTGTCACTTGATTAGTTATTTAAAATTATGACCATCAGTAAAATAACTTGGCAAAATGTAATGTGACATGACAATTATTGTAAACATGATGTCATGCACATTATAGTAGAACTGGCTTGATTTGTTGTTTTCCAGTGCTTGATAGACATGCAATTTGTTTTGAATATATCGCGATAAAACTTACTACCATGTATTATTAAATTTAAGTCTCTCTCTCGTTAAATAGTTTAATTTTGGCCACTTGCTAAAGTTCATTAAAAATCCTCTGAGTGCGCAAAGCCCAAAATAGAACAAGGTTTATAGATTTATTAGATTACTAATTAGGAGATATAATGAGATGGTTAAAGAATCACTGTTCCTAAAGAAGGCAGTCTCTGCCGAAATGTCGAAGCATCCATCTTTTAGCAAACATTACGTCTATGATATAAAACTAGTTGTAAAGCAGTCAAATTTGCTATTAAATTATCCATCACAAATTATAGACTAGTTTAGTATGATTTCCTCAAAATGACTGCAACGTTACGCCGTTGCATAATGCTAAACATTTTTACTAAATAAAAACACTTTTTAAACTGAAAATACTCAATAATAACTAAATGAAAGCGGGCGACCTGTAACAGTAATATTGTCAAGAACTCTTACTTTAAAGTAAGTTAAGCACGAATAATATTTGCATTGGCTGAACAACATCAGACATATTCTGATTCATCATGCTGTTATATTAATATACCAAAATAAAGCAGAGTTAATTTCATTACATAGGTAACAAGTGAACAAAATTGGAGTGAATATGTCAGTATAATAATTATATACACATTTATGTTTCCATGGTGTTAAAATTTCCTCATAATTTGGCATAATTACAGCATTGTTATAGATTTTCTTTTTATACAACTCTTGTTTTTCTCTTTGACATATTGTCTTCTAAGCTACCACATTTGTCAGTCCCATTTGTACAATTTTAGACAGTGCGATGTATTTCTGTAGCCTTTTGAAGACTGAAGACATGTTTATTCCACTGTATTGTAATTGAATTATCATTTTACGGAGCTCTTTTGTACCTACGCTCATAGTACATACGAGACTACCGTATTATCTTTATTTCAGTGTTTAAAATTATATATAAACACAGTCTGATTTAAACCTGCAATAATAAATTTATACACAAAATAAATTGGCTATAATACATAAAGAAACTGTTATATATGACAATGATTAACAATATTAGGCAAGCCATTTATTTTAAAGAATGTCTTTGTCAGTTTGCTTAATGTCTATCTTCCATGGAATTTTATATCAGACAGGGGTGATTGCAAATGTTGACATTTATCTATTCATATGAAGGTAGGGTGGTCAAGGTCCGCATACTAATTTGATCTGTGTTGATTGCTGGATTGCATGCAAAGTATGTGTTGCCGCCCATTGCGTCTGACCACTGATTAGTCATACAGTGTTGAGAAATGGACGGTTAATATACAATTAATATTACATTACTGTCTTTCATCTTGGAAGTTAACTTTTTGTTGCATGTTTTCAAACTAAATGGAATAGAAAATTGATTTAAATATTCAATGCTTTTTAACATTTTAATTTATCTTCAATACTACAGAAGGGAGATTATGGATAAGAAAATAAAAAAATCTGCATAGAATGCATATATATCTGAAGATGATGTCAAATATTTTCTTCTCACCTTTCGTTGAACACTTGACAATGTATAAAGTTAAAGTAATTAAATGTTGTTAAACATATTTTAAAATCATATTATATATCACATACATGCAGTGTCTCTAATTTAAACACTGACACATTAGCATATTTCTCAATCAGGATTGAACTTAGTTTTGTGGTAGAAAAAAGGTAAAGGTTTTAAAAATGAAATACCCAGTAAAGGAACTTGATGTAAATTTTATGGGATATACATAAGTAATTTTTCAACTTTGTCACTTTTTGAAAAAGTGATTGTCATGTACCTTGTGGTAAACTACCGTAGTACAGTAGATTCCTCTTATTTACGTAGCCCTAGTGCATGAAAAAAATACAAAATATAGTCAAATACACATGCATGGAAAGCTGAATCAGAACATTTATAAGCAAATAACCAGTATATGGAACATTTTATATGCAATTATCAGTTAAATTTAGTACTATTTTGATAGCAAATGGTTTTGTGTAGCTGACAAATATGCATATAATCGATTTATGCTACTAACTGATATGCAAATAAGTGGAATCTACTGTACCACATGAATATGACAATTATTTTAACACAATAAAGTGATATGTCTTGAGAGAAATAAAAAAATTTGTCAACTTTTAGAATGTTTTATGATAGCTAATGCAGGAAAGGGTACCTAATGAAATATAATTCTATTTTATTGTACATATGGAATACCTCAGATATATGTTCAGGAAGGCGCAGTGCTGAAAACATTGTTAGCTGAATTAATAGACTGGTTACTTGTAGAAGATTGAAAAAACATTGTGAAATATGCGCGTTTGATGTCATAGTGACTTTAATTGCAGCAACATTCTGTCAAAGACTAAAGATGTTACTTTCACAAAGATGTAATTCAAACTTGTTGCCTATTTATCATATTTATGAAGCAATTATTACAGCTACTAATCGTGATCATTATGTTTATTGAATTTCATAATTCCCAATGCCACTTATCAATTGTAGCGAGACCCTGTATTCTTTATTATTATCTTTATTTTTTTAAATGCAAATCAAAATGTGTTATGTAAACGTTTTTAGTATAACCCTTCCTTAGGTAACGCACATTTCGAATGTGTGCAAGCCTGATGTTTGTTGGTGCAATCTGTGGAAAATTATTGTACATGTATAAGCCAAAGTGTACAAAATATGTCATCTACACAACCACTAATAGGTTAAAGAGAATTACTCAACATTTTGGAACGAAAAGCATGATCACATGCCGACAAAGTGAAGTGGATTGATTATAGGCAAATTTGTTTGCATATGATCAGAATAAAAAACACTCCTTGTTTATGTACAAAATTACATACATTTATTATATGATTATAAATATCAACAGAAATGTCAAAGTGCTATTATATTATGTAAAATTACCTGTTTTATGTAAAGTGTGAATAATGTCACAAAACACACAACCAAAAATAGTTCAAACACTTCTATGGTCAGTGCTATTGTCTGCAGATGATGATGAGCATAAATGTTTGACAGCAATTTCCGTGATTGAGGGTCATTAATTACTATCATGGAAGTTGTGTGACATTTACTGCTTTGATGACAACATTGAGTTACTATCAGAACCAAAGTGACATTGCCGGGTCAACAAGTTTGCAATTGTGACTTGCAAGTGTGATTAAGGTCGTTGGATACACTTGTTTTATGCGCAAATGTTCTGCGCAACTTTCTATATGAACTGAAAAGTTAACAAGTTACCCATGACCAGTCTTAGTCAAATATGATATGACGTCATACCCGATCAGC
>JAUTCZ010051356.1:0-11019 GCA_032273805.1 Melanodrymia brightae | reverse complement strand
GACTTTTCATGTATTTTGATCGGTAGCGTAAAACAGTTGTCAGCGACTTGTGCCTAGAAATCCCAGCACAGGTCACATATATTTGAGCCTTACTTCCTACTATTTATAAGTTATAAAACCTTTAAAATTTGGCCGATGTGCTTAAAATTTCAATATTTAACATGCCAAGGGTGACTGAATAAATCTTGTACAATATAGTATAAACAGAAGATACTATTTAATTATCAAGCAATGTTATCTTATTTTCGGAAAATGTCCTTAATATTTATGTGCTTTTAGTTGCTATAATGCATATAAAAAGGATTTTGTTGAATACGTTACTAATTATCCAAACAATATAATTAGAACTATTTTGTAATTATAATGGAATGGTTTTATTTTCAGATTGCCAGAGAAGTACTGGAATTTGAAACTTCCACACAAATTACCACCACAAAAAGAGCCACTTCCAGTTACAGGTTTGCCAATGTTGGGTTATATGGAACAGACAGTTGCCATGGCAATTATAAAGTCTTTGACAGCTGCAGGAAACTTCAAGCCAAAATATCCTTTCCTGAGTACATCAAGATCATCCCTGATCTATATTGCATATCACCTGAAAGGTAAGAATCAATCAATCAAACAATGCACAAATAGCAACTGTATACCATGCAATCTGCTCTATATGGACATGTCTTTATCAATCAGGATGGTAAAATTGTTAGTACAATACTACCATTATAAAATTATATGTATATAGTTATACCCAAAATAATTAATAAGTAATGGGTAATTAAATTTTTCGTAGTAAAATGACTCGTAATAGTTATTCATTTTATGTTCATCTCAAGACATTGTAATAATTCTTTTAAAAATACCAAATATATATTGTCTTATATTTACAATTAGAGTGCACAGTAGAATCTACAATTTGTTTAGTCTCATTCTGTACTATAACATTATGGCTAAAACCTACACATAATACGTACCGGGTAGTTAAAACATCGTAACTTTATGTTTACGACTGGCACAACTAGTCAGTTCGTTGAAAATAGAATATGTTTAAAGTTACTACATCATTTTGTTTCATTATGTAGCCTTCAATCCAAAGAGTTCAGACTATGTTCGAAAAAAATACAAGAAGAAACTAGAGCAATTTGAAGAAACCTGTCGACTGATTGATTACCTTGGAAACAACATGACCATCAGGTACAAAGAACTGAAAGAACGACCAGCTGACTTTGATACAAAACTGGAAACATTCTTTGCACTCCGAGGAATTGAGCCCACTCCGACATGGATTGTTTAGTTCCAGTTTTGTGCAACATATTGAACAATTTCATATGTATCATCAAGGATTACACTTCAGTGAGGATTATATTTATGTACTGTTGTCGATGATATTGAATTTTTTCCTGGATACAATAGTGTCTTGACAACTATATTTGCTTGTTGGGTGGTATTTAAGACCATCAAAATGGTTTGAAATGGTTTTTTGCTACATATTGTGAATGGTAGATAGTTTTACAACTAATCTTTTCAACCCTTCCACTGTTAAAATCACCTGTCAGTAACAGGTAGAAAGTAAACATTTCAAACCGCACTCCAACCACATTAAATTTCAGCTTTTGACAGCATACTAATCTCAATAGGTCTTGAAAGATTAAACCCAATGTGACGATATTTCATTATGCCCCTTTCACTTTTTGGCATAAAAACATTTCAATTTGAAGTTCTATACAAATTCAAGTTTTATATCTTTAACAAAAAAAACCTCCAATAAAATATTGTCTTTAAAAAAGTAGATTGTGGTTTCTTTTAACACTGAACAATGGACATAATTATTACATCTGGCATAGAAAATTGCTTTTGTCTGGAATAGTGATTAGGACACCTGCTGTGATTACAGTTTATGACAAAGAAATCTTACCAGCAGTTTACAATGTCCGTTACAGGCAATCACTGGACAGTTTTATTTCTCAGAAATAAATTGTATAATAATCGTAAATTATGCAACAAAACAGTACTATGGTATAAACAAAACAAAAAATAGGTTAAAATAGAAACCAAATATACAACTCTCACACATTATTGTAAATAGATTTCTAAATAATAGTTGTTGGTCATTATAAAGTATACAAATGTTATTTATTGTGATCTGACTTAAATGCTTGACATTTTTCTAGAATAGTATTAATAAAATATTGCTTTGAAATTGTTATGACATTACACGTACAGGTGTTATAATGTAAAGATGGTACATTTTAAAATAGTTGTATATTTTAACAAAGTATGTTTTATACCCTATAGAAAAATATGTATTGACAATTTTGTGATACTAAATTAAATGTATTACCTTCCATCCCCATTAAGTTGCCTTATTGTACCAAACCCCTTTATATTAAAGTTTCAAATTCCCTTTATATTTATTGATGCCAAAATATATTGCAGCATTTTAATGAATGCATTAATTTATTGTATCCCTTGTGGCTTCCATCCCATGTTTACTGTTTTCCCCAATTTATTTTGTTAATTTCATAGACTAATTTTGTTAAAAAGTGGCTATACAATAGTGGTTATATATTCATTAGTTAAATTCATTGTCATTTGCTATATTTAGATATTCTTATGAAAATTGCGAAAATAATATAAACTGAAGAAATATATATCCTTGTTATTTAGACTTGAACCTCCAGAAAAGAATTAAAATTACCTATATGAAGTCAATACTTTTTTAACTTGCACACCCGATTTTGCATATGTGTAAGTGACCATATCAATTAAACATCTACTTGTGCAAGAAAACCAAGAGGGTGACGTCTGGTGATTACACTATACTACACAAATACATAAAATATTTCACTGTGAAATTAGTCTGTAATTGGACTAAAAAAAGTCCATATAATAGTAATAAATAGAATACCCAACTCGCTACTCTGCAATGCTGTTTAACTTATACTTTTGAATTGATGTCATTAACTCGTCAAAGGGTTGTGAAGGAAAACATCCATTCACTCGTTCAAGTAAATGAGTATTGCCTGTTAGTTTGTCGAGTATTCTCCAATTACCAAAACAAAAAGCTATTAGGAATACATGTACAGTATATCCAATGTTAAGCAATGTTGAGTGTATTTTAAGTAAATGTAGTTTTGATGAGTATAGTTTGTGACCTACTTTAAAGAATTTGCTCATTTTTAACAAGGAAATATACGTTGATTAAAAAAACCGATCTTGGACAATAAATTAAAAAATTATAAGAATCCCATGTTATTACATCTTTGTTTATGGCCATATGAATTATTTAAATTGCTGGTTTAACTCACGAGTAAAACATATCGAGGAGATAATTTTACTAAAGTGTATTACCAGCACTTTTCATTTGTTCATACTTCCAATGAGCAATACGGTTTATGGTCGACATTTGTGTGTATTTAGTCTGTGATATATATTGTGTCATCTTGATACATTGTGTTAGTATGTTCCCGTCCACATTATTGAATTGTGATGAACTTGTGCCTCTCCATTCCCTTATTGATTTTCTCCACGTTTTAAAGGAGTAAATAATCGTTGGTGTTTTGTAAATATAATTTATATACATGTGTCTACTCATGTTGTTTCTATAAACTCTTTAGAATAGGAAAATAAATATTGAATTTAAAACAGATTTACTTTTTATTTTACAACATATGTAGTTCAGTAGTTTTAGCATATTGTGTTAGTAAATAATGGTACTCAGATGGCACTGCTTGTACTGTATGTCTATTTGCTGCACCATGCTGTGAAGTCTAAATTGCAATTGATTTGCTCAGGTTAGTTAATTAGTCCTAACTATTTATGTGCTTATGTCCATTTCAGGGCCCGGTTGTTCGAATCCTGAGTTAACTTAACCACTGTTTAACACTAACCATGGGTTAAATTCCTTCACCCAGGGTTGGCTAATCACAGGTTAAAAGCTGGGTTAGGATATATTTAACTCATAGTTAGCGCTAACCAACATTTGAATAACGTAATTCTTAATCTGTAGTTAAATTTAACACATGGTTAGGCATTTAACTCAGGGTTAACGCTAACCCAGGATTCGAACAACCGGGCCCTGATTTTTAAATATAGCCGCATAAATGCAAAATATGAACTGAGTAGGATTTTGTCATATACTTTATTTTACTGTTAGTACCAAAACGTGAACGAAAAAGAAAGCACTTTATATATGAAAACAATATTTTTTTTACACCGCGGTTTGTAGGACACCCATGGGAGATATATCCAGCTCTCACAATGTGACAGATGACGTTTAAGAGGTCATGACCTGTCGACAGAACGATTTTGACATCTCGAAACTCACAGCTACAATATTTTGTGATGCCATCCTTCGCCTATAGGACATTCATTTTTCATAGATAGTATTTCTGTCATCTCATTTCGTTTATATAACTCGTTTTTTAATGTTTTTGAATGATTTAGCGCATGGTAATAAATAGAATGCTATACGCGTTCCCGTAGCATACCGTTTATTTATAACTCATGTGTTTTCAGTTGTAAATTCACTCGCTTTCACTCCTTATGTACGACTGAAAACTAACTCGTTCTAAATTTAACGGTCTCTCACGGGAACTCGTTTATAGTATTCTATATTTACAATACAAAGCTAAGATGCGACGACAAGTACCTGAAACAGACACATTGTGTTTGCAAATTAAAACAAAAACAACGTAATGATAACTGCTTATTGCTTGACATTTTGAACACGATCGTTTTTTAGATACAAAATGAAATAGATTGTTTTACGTTTTTACAGCATTTAAGGAAATAGTGGCGTTCTAGCATTAAAAGAGCGGGGAGTAGCTCAGGGTTGGTGTAGAGATCCTCCTAAGTAGACCCATTGTTGTTGTTTTTTGCTATCTAGTGATCCACGACTAGTCCACAGACCGTGGTGTGTGCTATCCTGTATGTGGAAAAGTGCACATAAAAGATCCCTCAATGTGGCGGCAGTGGGTTTCTTCTGATACCATGGGTTGACATAATTGTACGCTTTGACATCCATTAACTGCTGATTATTAACCAACGTGTTCCAGTGGTGTCGTTAAAAACACACTTTATCTTTATCTAGCATTAACGGATGATACAAAAATTATTGGTCTTATGTATTGGTGTGGGATTCTAGAAATTTCACCCTCGAATACGTTAATTATATTTAAAGTGACGGGCTCGAGAAGCCTCGTAGGCCTACTTGACATCAACTTATGTACCCTCGGTTCCGTTTGGCACAGTTGCGAACGTGATAAATAGAATGTAAATCCTTAAAATTATTATATTTTCGACATAATTATTAAGTATTTTGTATTTTTTGCAACAAACAATAATTAAAATCAAAATTTGAGCATAACTAAAATATTCAAGTCGTCTGCACTGTTACTGTGTCGACCATGTTGGCTGTTTGCCAATATTGATAGCCTCAATATTTCATTCGAGATGACAAAAAAGAAAAACTCGTGAAAATATGTATTTTTCGCCCTATATACTTTAGTAACTATAACTACAGAACTTTTAGATTCAAGAAGAATTATAGTTTCAAAGAAATAATATCATATGTCGCTCATAATGCTAAGTGTTATCAAATACAACTTTATTAATATGTTTTTATATACTATCTTTCATTCACTCACAAAACTTTGGAACAGAATGAAGAATAAACATTCAAGTTTTTTTTCTTAAAATGCATTTCTTATGTTGAAATCAATATTATTGCGCAATCTGTAATCGATTAAGTCTCCATTGTTCACTTTTTTATGATTGATATATATTTGATCGTCATCAAGTTGGAGGAATTTGACGATATCAGCAATAAGGTTACATTCTCAGTCCAAGAATTATTCTTCACAGGAAAAAGTGAAATCATTTGAAATGCAAATCAGTAAGTTTTTTTCTAACCGCGCCGTTTAACACTTTAGTGTAGAATCAGACTTTTTATTCAATGTTAGGAGTATAAAGTTATTTAGAATTACATTCACAGCCAGACATGTGTATGCGCGAAATAGCAAAACACAAAAATCATATATTGTTTAGTAACTGCCGTGCTGTGTGGATTTTAGCCTGCCAGACGATTGAAGAGGTGGTAGGTAAGTCCGTATAGAGACAAGAGTGACAAGTGCCACTCCAAAACCCACGTTCAAACTTCATCTCAGTAATAATTATGTCTTTTACAATATAATTTCAGAATATGAAAGTAGTAGTAGTAATAGTAGTAATAATAGTAGTAGTAGTAGTAGTAGTGGTAGTAGTAGTAGTAGTAGTAGTAGTAGTAGTAGTAGTAATACTATTATTAATAGGAGTAGTAGTAGTAGTGGTAGTAGTACAGTAGTAGTGGTGGTAGTAGTAGTAGTAATACTATTATTAATAGGAGTAGTAGTAGTAATAATAATAATAGTAGTAGTAGTAGTAGTAGTAGTAGTAGTAGTAGTAGCAATTATAGCAGTATATAGTAAGAATATAAGTTGTAGTAACTGGGTTTGTAATTTAATAAGGGCGTTAAGGCGTGATGTTTGAAGAATGAATGAAATCCTTGCCATCTATAACACAGCTGTGTTTGTCATTCACCTTGTGATCTACTCATAGTGTATACAAACACGCCAAACACCCGGTCATTATGACTTGTCAAAACATCCATCTATCTTGTTGTGTGTATGTGGATCTGAATATACTCATTCGTTGTTGTCTGCTCACTGTGTTATCTATAACACACGTACGCTGATATTCCACAAACTATGTAAAATTATCTCCCATTCTTTACCAAATAATTATATACTAAAATGTCAAAATCTTCTTATAATTATGGACAACTTTGCCGTTTATAGCTATTTGGCGTAGAGTATGGGCTGCAACCTTAGTTATTGCTTCACACGTCTTAATGGGTAGGTGTACATCACTTACACAGGGCAGTGTCCCCTCTACTGGTTAACAAAGGCCATGATATGCACTGTCCTGTCTGTAGGAAAGTGAATATATAATTATAGGAACCGTTGCTACTAATCAAATAGGACAAGGATCGGTCTAAAACACGTCGTGTAAAATCGACTTTACTCCCACGTTGGATTCACCAGGTTTATTGTTCCTACAATCTACATTCATCTGGTACTTTATAATACTCTCGGGAAACAATGATATCATATGAAGATCATATCAGACTAAATCAGCGCATCAACTTCGTGAATAAATAAAACTAAATGTGTGCATCTGTGTTTTAGAAGACTCTGACCTTCATTTTAAATTTAAAACAGTTCTTGATTACAGATACCATAAGCAAACTAGGTGATAAAATGTAATAAAAGATAATGTTTGTTTGTTTAACGACACTACTTGAGGCTATTGATTAATTTGTTGCTATTATTGTGTTCGTAAACACATTAATTTTGTAGTCGTATGTTAGATTTTTAAGATATGCATATTGTTCTATTTGTATTTTGTTTTGCAATATATTATTCAATATCATTTACATGTAAACTTTTGTTTTTGTTCTATTTTTTATTTATATTATTTATACAAGGTCTAAAAAGTTATTAGGAAATAGGCACAATTTAAACAAATTTTGAAAAATGACAAGATTAGACATGTGTGAAAATAAAAAGAATATTAAAGATACAAAAGAGAGGTAAAAAGAAAATAATGGACTGGGGAAAGAGACAAAGTAAGAAAGATATTATTATTATTAACCAGTTTAATATTTTACTAGCTGATATTATCATAGCAATTATAACTGTTTTCACATTTTTCTTCGAAGTCCCGTCTGTAAATATTTTGACTTTATACATTTGTTTCATCATTTCCATTAAAGCGAAAGACACGAACAAAATATTACGTAAAATCGTTCTGTCTACGACGTACGAATCGATCGCCAAAAAATGCACCTGCATAGTTAGAACATTGTCTGGAGATGCTGCGGCGCGGATACGTTTGGAGCGAAACGTTGTGATTGAAAGTCTTTAAACAAACTTTATCGGTGTCAGATACTACCTACCACAGATAAAGTTTGTTTGTTTAACGACACCACTGGAACACATTGATTATTAATAAGCTGTTAGTGGATATCAATCGCACTGTTATATCGACACTTGGTCACAGGGGAAAGCCGTTGCCGCCACATAGACTACTCTTCTACGAATAACACAAACAGATAATTTATGTGCACTTCAAACAGGATAACACACATCACGGCCTTTGATAAACCAGTCATGGATCATTGGATGGAACGGGAAATAAAGTAAAAGTAAAATTTGTTTTATTTAACTAGAAACACATCGATTATTATAAATCAGCGGTTATTGGACGTCAGACGCATGGCTATATTGACACCTGGTCATAGAAGAAACCCGCTGCCGCCACATAGGCTACTGTTCTACGAATGGTAATGGTAATGTGGTTTAACGCCTTCATCCATCCGAGGGATGTTGTAGAGGGCGCTGAGATTGAGATGCCCAGATTTCTACGAATGACAGCAAGGGGTCTTTTATGTGCACTTTCCCGTGGAACGGGAAATAATCCAACGGATACCATACAGAATAAAGACAGTTAGCATTATACATGTACACTTGCTACAAGACAGCGAAGACTTGGAAAATACAACTGGTGATCAAAGGAGGACAAATTACTGCTATAGATCTCTACATACAGCTCTGTAATTAAGATATTGACTGAGGCTCGAGAGGCAAATCGTCTTGGCTGTGTGTATTGGTACGCGTTTGATTGCAATATCGTGTGACTGTTCGACATTTCACTGAGGAGTGTTCTTCGTGTCTCTGTATGTCTGATTGAATTTCCCAAAATGGACTTTGATGTTTGATGCCGTTTTCTAGAACAGCACGTGATAGAGCAGTTGTATGCGCGTCCACACGGAACAACATCGTCGTCGCGTGGTAAAGCAGTCGTTGTTATGATGCCTGTAGCAAAATGTTATACGTACGTCTTGAACGATGATCGTCTGCATTCGTGCTACGCCTCCATGTATGGTGGACACATCCTTGGAACTGCGTCTTGGTATTTAGTACCGAACCGTTAATGGTGGGCACATCCTTGGAACAGCGCCCTAGTATTTGGTACCGAACCGTGTATGGTGGGTACATCTTTAGAATTACGCCCTGGTATTTAGTACCGAACTGTACCCTTGAGGTTGGATTGGGTTGGGTCGGGTCATTTTTGGTTTGGTTCCTTCAAAAACTGTTCAAGCACACCTGTCATTGACATGACCTCTGACTTGGCCAGAGAGTTCTGTCCACGACAGGACCCATGTGGGTGGATATTTGTACTTTTTTTAGATATGTGTACCCTGAAAAAAATGTTAAAGTAAAAGATGGATGATTTGTTTACTTCATGAAAGCAACGCAGTCTTTTCAGACACAATTAAAGTGGATCGGTAGCCTTTTTATGTCAAGTGAACCTAGAAACTTGGCCGTATAAATAGGTTCCTGGGGCCGGTTTAATGTAGAGGTTATAACGTCACTTGCGACAGCGTTAGGCATGACATTACACTACGCTTGCGCAAATGACAATATTTTAGGACAATGAAGCGGACATAGTGGTCAATTTAGTATTTTGGCCGCAGTTATCGATACACACAACTGTGGCAGCGCAATGTTAGGACTACGTTATGCAACCAACGCTCATTAAACCGGCCCTGGTGTCAAAGGATCGATCCTCAATAACCCTTTATAGTTTTCCGTTCCAATCTGTGTTCCACGATTAGTATATCAAAGGCAGTAGTATGTGTTCTCATGTTTGTGGGAAAGTGCTAATAAAAAAAGAATAGCATGTGTGGCGACAGGTTTCTTTTGACATTCCCGTGCGTTTGATTACTTAATCACTATGCTTTAATGGTGTCATTAAACAACCCAACTTTAAGTTACAGCAATTTGTGCGGTGTATCATCAAAGCGGATTCTATAAATACTATAATCAGTCGAACAAAAACTTATATTACGCCTTTCCATCTAAATTAGAACGGCAACCTGACATTACATCTGTTGTAATCAAATATTCTATTCAAATTGATAGTTTTGCAATCCCAGCAAGTAATCTATTTTGACATGCTATTTAAACTTGTTCTCTTGAGACGGCCCTTGTTTGTTAATATTGAAATATTTTGTATTTTTACCAATACGATTAACGTGTTCCCCAGAGCTGTTATTTGCTATTTCTGATTTCCGCCTTTCTCACATTAGTTTCGTATTTAAAACTACTTGTACAAACATGACACTTTTCACTATTCAATTTACAGCAGGTTAGAAATAATATATTTGATAATAGATGTGTGATGGAATCATTTAGGTTCCATCCACAACTTGTTTTAAAGTTTGTTAGAGAAACACGATTTTTAAAATGTCTGTGAAATTATATATTTATATAATTTAACTGCCCTTTACATTATTGTTTTTAGCTTTTACCATAGATTATTTATGTATTAGCTCTGTACACTGATTTTAAACATTTATACCACATTGTGAAACCCAATAGCCCACACTTATTTGTTTTCATTCATTATTCAATACCGTGAGTCGCTAGTTTTTATGCGAAACAAAGTCCACAAATCTCGATCTTAGACAATGGATCCGTTGGGCTATTTCCCGTTTCTACCAGTGATCCATGACTGATCCATCAATGAACGTGGTGTTTGCTATCCTGTTTATGAAAAACAGCACATTAAATAACCAATATTTTTTCCAAAAAAAAACAACCGTTCTATACTATATAATATAGTATAGAATTTAAAAAAATATATATATATTGTGTCTAGTGCCTGTGGACGTACTGATGCTGTTAACGGATATAGGTGTACTGACAGCGTACAGGGGGCGGGACGTAGTCTAGAGATAGAATGTCTGCCTGTCGCGGGATTGGTCAAGGGATCGATCCTCCACAGCGCAAAACATGTAGTGGCGACAGCTGGTTTCCTCTGAGACCATGTGTCAATATAACCATGCGTCTGACGTCCAATAACCACTGATGTATAATCGCTGTGTTTCTAGTGGCGTCGTTAAATAAAACAAACTTTACT